>JARYZH020000668.1:0-92637 GCA_030021035.2 Notholithocarpus densiflorus
TGTGCGTAAGACTCCCACTTTTGCATGGTTTGGGAGAGGTGATTGGTAGGCAATTGTGAATGGGGTAGCTAAGAAAAAATGTTCATTGTGAATGGTTTTCATTTTGTACATGAGAGGTTTCCTGATTTCTCATTTGTTATTGTTTTATTGAGAACTCTGATAGAGTTATTGATGTGTTGCTATTTGTTGTGCTTTAGTCTCAATAAGATTATAGACTTCTAGCAAACCAAAAAATGAGAAAAAGGAAAAACCCTATTCTCAATGATGATTGTTCTCTATAGTTGGTCATTGGCTCTTTTTTTTGTTTTTGTTTCTTTTTTTGTGCCTAAATACATTGTTGGTCCTTAAATTTTAGGTTGGTTAGCCCATGAGTGATTTTAGTCCCTAACAAACTTAAAGTGATTGCTTGAGGGAATTTGCAGGATAGCATCAATGAGGGAAAGAATATAATAAGTTGACATGGGTGAGGAACAATGCTGCAAACTAGCATCTCGAGTTTTAGAGGCTCGATTTCAATCTAAATATCGAGTTTCAAATACTCGAATTCTAGTTGCTGATCTGGGTATTTTTTGCTACATAGATCTCAAGTCTTATAGACTCGAGTTTGTAAAAAGTAAATCCGAGTCTTCTATAGTGAAACAGACCAAAACAAATCAGATTGGGCAGGAACAGAGAAACAGAGAACAGAGGGACAGAGGCAAAGAACGGAGGAACAGATCAGGAAGGAAGGAGAAGAAGAAGAAGAGGAGGAGAGGAAGAAGAACAGAGGACCAGATCGGGCAGGAAGAAGAAGACTTAGATCTGAAAGGAAGACTCAGATGTGGAAGGAAGAAGAAAAGAACTGAGGAAGAGGAAGACTCAGATGTGGAAGAAGAACGGGAACTCGAGTTTTAAATACTCGATTCCCACGTGGATTTTTTTCCACCTCATCTTGCCATCACATGCAATTCAAGTCTTAGAAACTCGAGTTCAAATCTGAACTTGAGTTTTAGAGTCTCGAGATGCTAGTTTGCTGTATAGTTTGCAAATCTGACAACTAACTAAAATATTTAAAAAATAATGTTAAAAGAAAAAAAAAATTCGTGATTGCTTTTAGTCCCTCACATGACGTGACATAACAGATGCGTCATCATTCCATAGGGGCTAAAAGTGATCACTTTAAGTTTGCTAGGACTAAATCCAACCACTTTAAGTTCCTTTTTTTTTTGATAAGTAAGAAGATAATATTAATAATAAGGGAAAAACATGAGAATACAGAAGTGTTCACGGTAGTGAACAAAAAACACAAGCAGCCACTAAGAAAGACTAATAGACGAAAGGAATTCCATAAGGGTAAAACAATCAGAGAGACCCCAACACCGAGACCAATCAAAGAGGGTCCGATGACATAAATCTAATAATTGAACCACAGTTTTCCCCTTATCCTCAAAAGAACGCCGATTTCGTTCAGTCCAAATAGTCCATATTAAATAGCCTGGAACCAAATTCCAAATATTGGAGCTATGCTTCCCAAGCCAATGGACTAAATCCAACCACTTTAAGTTTCTTAGGGACTAAAAATGATAACTTTAAATTTGTTAGGGACTAAAAGAGATTACTTTAAACTTCAAGGGCTAAAATCGCACATGGGCTAAATTTTAGGAACTAACAATGTATTTTGGCCTTTATTCTTCATTAGATTAGAAAACCTAACAATCTTTTGTTTCTTTGAATCTACCAGATCTGATAAGGAGTTCCTTTATGAAATATTGGGTGAAGTTATAAAGGCTGGTGCGACAACTCTAAACATACCTGACACTGTGGGCATTACTGTGCCAACTGAATTTGGGAAATTGATTTCTGATATAAAGGCCAATACCCCTGGAATCGAAAATGTTATTATTTCAACTCACTGCCAAAATGATCTTGGGCTTTCTACTGCTAACACTGTATCGGTATGTCCATCTTTTCTTTTGCTCTGTTTATTCATTGGAAAAAAAAAATTGCACTCATTTTTTGTTTCATCTGCTCAGGGGGCATGTGCTGGTGCGAGGCAGCTGGAAGTGACAATCAATGGCATTGGTGAAAGAGCTGGGAATGCTTCACTAGAGGAGGTGAGTACTGAATCATGTGAGGTTCTGCAGAAAATGAATATCTAATTCTATGTGGCATGGATACTTGTAACAGGGAGACACATAAACTTATCCAATACTCCTAGCTAAATATATGATATTTTAGAATTGTGCATATTTAACTAGAGATTAAGATTATATCTGTAACTGAATATATAAAATGGGTTCAAGATACTTTGTTTTTATTGGTAAGTTACACTTGCAAATGATGGGTGTCGATGCCATGACCTCACCCTCAACCTTGCTCTTACAAAGGAAGGAGGTGTCATTTGAGTTAGAGTTCATGAGCTAAATTTTGACCAACTTTTAAATTAGGGGTACTTGAATGATAAAATTATTATTCCATAGAACTATAGAATATCAAACAATTTAACAAAAAATTGACATGCATATGAAACATTGTATTTATTTATTGGTGTGTCCTCTTGCCACATATGAATAATCTCTTTCCATATCCTGAATTTGTTTCTATGCTTCCTATTTGTGAATGCTGTTACAAATAATTTATGAGAACATGATTCTTGTCGTACGATAACCTAACACCAAATTATAATTGGTCATTAAATGAGGTCACTTTCATTCCCATTAAAAAGGCCTTGCATATGAGCATAGCGTCTCCCATTGCAGCCTTAAGTAATTACTATCCTTCAGATGCCTCCAATATTATTATGGTGTGCCATAGAACATAAGCTACTCACATATGTCTGAAGATATTATAGGGACTTACAAGGCTTCTGGGCATCCATATTCACTTGGATCAATGTCATCAAAAAGTAATTCAAAATCAAATGCATCTTGTTTCTGATCCCGATTTCTGTATGTCCATGTTTATAAGTCTCTCTCTCTCTCTCCCTTGTTCTTCAAAAAATTCTCACTAATTAAAGTATACAAGCATTTTGGATGCCGTTGTCAGTTAGAAATTTGATGCAGGAGATTTTAAGATCAACGAAAAAGAAAAGAAGGCCCATTAGTTCATTGTTTTTATTTATCTAATTTATGTTTTATTTATCATTATGTCATTAGTATTTTAAAAGGTCGTATGACTTTTAATGAAGTTGGATGGTCAGGATTAACTTGTTATATGTAAGATAAAGGGTTAGGATACTAGGGTTACTAAAGGCTATCATAAATAGCCTCTTTTGAGTCATTGTAGGCAACCTTCTTATCTGTGATTTGAATATTTGTTGAGCTCTTTGAGCCTAGAAATTGATATTTGGTTGTTCCAATTTCAATCTTATTATCTTTTTCTTTGCCTTAATCTTGTTTGTTGTTGGAATTTCTCCGTGAAGCCTTCTCCTGCACTAGATCTAGGTTCTCCTTACCATCATCAAGTGGTATCAGAGCGAAATATTCTAGATCTAAGCCACGTAATTTAGATTAGAGTCTAAGGTTGCAACTTTTTAGCTATGGTTGGTCATGGTAGAGGTCTTGGGGGTAGACAAAATCAAGACCAACAGACGAAGATGGATGAGATAAGTCGTATGATTGAAAATTTGTCGTGAGTTGTACAAGTTCTTTAGCAACGAGAACCGGTGGGAACCAGTACAGAGATTCCAAAAGGTGACTGCACAGACCAGAAGTTAGTCTCAAGGATGAGAACGATAATAAAAAATGAAAGCTCCTTTCATGATGTTGGAACCATAGAACATTTAAAATAAATAAATAAAACTTCATTGAAGAAAAGAGAGAGTAACACAAAGAACCAAAGCACACAGGCAGTGTGCTAAGGATCAGCAAAAAACAGAACTACAAAACATGAAAATTACAACAATCAAGCAAATTAGCTAAAGAAACAAAAGTAAAAGGCCTTGAGGCATTTGTCCACTCAAATAAAGTTTGGAGGAAAAGTAGCTTCAAGTTATAGATTGATCTCTCATTTCCATATAATAGTTGCTTTAATAGTGGAGCCGAGAGGGAGAACCATATATGGGAGGATCAGTTAATGTGTGCACTTGAATTAAAGGATGAAACTTTTGAAGGAGTTTGTGCCATAGATTGGGATTCTCCACTAATTTATGAAGATTATCATGAAGAGTATAATCAAGGAGACAAGATTTGGCTTCATGATGATAGAAGGCCTTCTCTCTTTATTTTTTTATTTTTATTAGAAAAGGAAAAGGAAAGACAAAGGATATAGACTAGCCCAATTCAAAGAATAGAACTCAAAAGGAAAGAGAATCAATAAAATTAACCAAAGACATTGAGGGGGTGCCGCCTAGAGCATACATCCAATCAAACAATGTCCGCAAAATGAGCTCATTGACGACATAGGCAGGACATTTGATGCCATCAAAGACCTGTCTCTTTCTTTCAAACCATATACATGATGCACAAGGCTCGCCACTCCTTGGCTCCTCTATGGCATTGAAACTGACCTCCCAACATTCCAACAGTCCAAACACAAAATTTGATAACTTTTCTGATCTTAGTGTAGAATGGACCTTGATATGTTTTCTGTCTCCCTGTATGCCATCTTGCATTCTTTATTAGCAAACGAAACTAAGCTGTATAAGATTATGCAGACTTGTTATGGTTTCTAACCAGGTCTTGTTTTTGGCATCTTTCATCCTTTTAAAATAATAGTTTAAGCCAATGAGCTATAACTGAAGTGGAACTCCCCATCCCCCACCTTTTATTTTTTTTATTTTTTATTTTTATTTAAGAAAGGGTTCAATTATAAGGTTGTGGCTTCATGAAAGATTTTTTCATAGCTAATTTCTTCATATTCTTCTATATTGTTTCATTGTTCTCTTTGCCATTGATTACCCTTTTGTTGTTTAAAGTGCTCTAACATACTTTTGAAATATGCAGGTTGTAATGATCTTAAAATGCCATGATGGGGATGTCTTGGGAGGTCTTTATACAGGAATTAATACACGGCACATTTATATGCTCGCCACTCCTTGGCTCCTCTATGGCATTGAAACTGACCTCCCAACATTCCAACAGTCCAAACACAAAATTTGATAACTTTTCTGATCTTAGCGTAGAATGGACCTTGATATGTTTTCTGTCTCCCTGTATGCCATCTTTGCATTCTTTATTAGCAAATGAAACTAAGCTGTATAAGATTATGCAGACTTGTTATGGTTTCTAACCAGGTCTTGTTTTTGGCATCTTTCATCCTTTTAAAATAAGTAGTTTAAGCCAATGAGCTGTAACTGAAGTGGAACTCCCCATCCCCCACCTTTTATTTTTTTATTTTTTATTTATTTGAGAAAGGGTTCAATTATAAGGTTGTGGCTTCATGAAAGATTTTTTGATAGCTAATTTCTTCATATTCTTCTATATTGTTTCATTGTTCTCTTTGCCATTGATTACCCTTTTGTTGTTTAAAGTGCTTTAACATACTTTTGAAATATGCAGGTTGTAATGATCTTAAAAAGCCATGAAGGGGATGTCTTGGGAGGTCTTTATACTGGAATTAATACACGGCACATTTATATGACAAGCAAGATGGTAATTTCTTCACTGTACAAATTACACCTATTTTTTCATTGTTGGTTGAATGCACTTTTGATACTCAAGGCATAATTGTTTAGGTTGAGGAGTACACTGGGTTGCATGTGCAGCCACACAAAGCTATTGTTGGTCCTAATGCTTTTGCTCATGAAAGTGGTATCCATCAGGTACTTATCACTTATTATCTCTGTGACTGCACCCTATCTGTTATAGCTCATTTTGAAGAGTTGGTAGGAAGTGGCTAGAAAAGCAATCTATTATCTATCAAGGTTTGCACATGATTGGAAAAAAAAAAATTGATTTAGAAATCTGAAGCACTTTACTTTTTATATTGAACAACTGAAATAGAATTTATGAGGAGGCCTCTTTATGGCTCTGTGTGTTTTTTTTTTTTTTTTTTAAAAGGAGGGGCGTTAGAGGTTGATATAGTTATAGAAGGACTAGCTTTTGGGGGGTTAGTAGTCGTACAGATGGATTTAGTTGGATAATTAAGAGATTTGAAACTCTTCTACCTGTATGGAAACCAGTAAGTAGGTAAATTAATTTTACAACTGTATACTGGTTATGGCTGTATGTGAAGTTAGTAAACTCATATCAGGTTTTTTAGAGGCTTCTGAATTTTTATTGCCAACCCTACAAGACAGGTTATCAAATTGGTTAGCCTGGTCAAACTCTTACTCAGTTAAGTGTGTGTGTCTATATATATATATATATATAAATGGGTTATATTAAATTAATCTTGATGTAACTCTTTGTCAATGCTCCACCCTATAATAACTTTTTTTTTGTTGATAAGTAAGAGTAATTTATTAAAAAATTTAACAATAAGCTATAATAACTTTTTATTGGATTTATATGTTAAAAATTCAATTGTTGGATAAAATGATCTGTTTATGATTAACAAGCATGCAAAATATTGTGTCAATTGGATCTTATTTACCATCCAATTGACGCTAGCTAATTTGTTGAGTATTCATAGCCAACCCAAAATTTTTGGGACTAAGGTTTTGTTGTTATTGTTGGATCTAATTTACTATCCAATCCATAAACTCATGTTTTGTGTATGATTTTAATGACAAAAAATTAAAATTTAATCTAATATATATATTTTAGATGAGATAGTTATTGATCTATGATGATCATTTTGATATTTTGCAAGCCGAAAGATATAAGGAGACAATGTAATCCAACGGTGGATTTGACAAAAGCACATCCAACAAATGAGAAAAAGTGTGGTGAGTCCCTTTTAAATAATAATGAAAAAAAATGGTACGTATGACCTCACCATGACCTCTCTACCACCTCGCCCTACCCTTCTACCACCACCACCATATCCACAACCCCTCCACCACAACCTGTCCAACTTAGGCATCCAAATACACCATCACTACCACCACCATCCCTACCAACTTGCCATCCTTATAACCCATATCATCCCCCTTTACCTTTTTTCACACCCCCACAATTTTTTTGGCCAACCTTTGGCCAGGGACACCACCACTCCCCTTGATACCTGTACCCATAGCTTCCCATACTGATAACGTTTCACACCCCTCAACCTTACAATCCAAGCCCACCATTACTCCCACACAGCCACCCAAACCTCAACAGCCCAAGCCTAAACCACAGTCAGGGGGGTTAGAGAGGATTTCAGCTGTCTTTCGTATTGACTCAAAGGTTTTTTCTTTAGCTTTTGATGGTGGTAGGATAGATTCCTATGCTATTCATGAACGACGGGATAAGTTCCATGGCTCCATTAGGGTGGGTCGTTTGGGTTTGGATTGGATTATTGCTTGTTTGGCAGACCTAGATCAATGGAACTTTCGAAAACAACCTTTTTTCAAACGTTTACGTGAAAATTCTAAACTTTTAGAGTTTACCAGTAGATTTAACAGGGCGGCTTATTTGTGGAAATCTCTGAATACCACAATGGTGCAAGAAGGGGTTGCCTACGGATTCCAGAGGGGACCAAGATAGGTGGTTGGACTTTGTTTGGAAGAAGATTACGGGACTATTTTTTGGGGAAGACGAATGCTGGACCGGAGGAAAAGGTGGTGGCCGGAGGCGGAGAGTTTGAAAAACCTCAAGTTTGGAAAAAATTAAATGGCCACGAAAATAAAGGGAGTAATTTACGTTTTGTTAAGCATCTTCCAAATATAACTGGTTAGCGTAATTAGTTTGAGTCTTTGGGGGGATTTGATGTTTCCAAAAAGTCAATTTCTACGAGTGTGTCAACAGCTGGTAGGCCTGTACATGCAAGTCATTTAAAATGGACCCAGGCCCACTTTTGTTTAAAAATATCTATTGACTTGGTGGGTGAGGGTAAGCGGACTGTTTCTTGGGGTAAATTACAGCCCATTGTAAGCCGACCTGCTCAAGCCCACCAACCCAATCGTGAGAATGGGTCGGGCCAGCCCTCATTTGACATTTTAAGACAAGTCCATATAGGCGATGGATCCGATGACTTGCAAACTTATGAGTGGGTGACTGGGGAAGGATTGGGGAACACACGAGGACGAGGAAGGGGAGATCCTAAGCTCCGGTGAGGGACTGGGTGGCTCCCCTGCTGCCGATACGAAGTCCGATGAGGAACCGACTCACAAGGAAGAGGTAGGGGAGTTCCAGAGCTCCGGCGAGAGACTGAGCGGCCCACCCGTGATCGATACGAAGCCCGACGATCGTGTTTCGGGTTCAGATGATCACAACACTGTTGTGGAAGCAGTCTTGAGCGTCGATAGAGAACCGGCACACTCCCCTGTTGTCGCTAATCAAATTGTGGACCAAGGGGCTGGGTTTTTGGTTGCCGATACAGCTGTTGGAGCTCGTTCGACAATTGTTGAAAATTCTGGGTGTCCAGTTTAGGTTCAGAGCCAAGTGAGGGTGGGTTCGAACTTGAATTTTCCTATTTCTGAGGTGGGTTGTGGTTTGATTGACTCTGAGGTTCCTAGACTGATTTGGGATGCTTCTTTGCCTTCGGGTAAGGGTGAGGAGGCTGTTAATCCTGAGGTCATTACACCTTTGGTTCTGTGGGACCCAAATGGTTCTCTTGATCTCGTCTCTATGGAAGATGATTCGAATGGGTTTTCAGTGGAAGAGGTTTTGTAGCCTTCAGAATGGGTGAGTAGGATGATTAGAGATTTTAGTACTTATGTGGGTTTCCCAATTGATTGTTGTGAGAGACAGTGTATTGATTTTTTTCAAAAACTTGAGAGGGTTTGGGAGCAGCAAGCAACTGCTATTACTACTTGTCGGGTAAGCAATTCAAACCAAAAGGGGATGAGGGAGTTAAGAAATTTGTTTTCATCTATTAATTACGATGGGCATTCTGGTAGAAGTTCTAGAGGTAGTTTGAAATCCTCTAGTTTGGGTTCGTCTGTTGGTAAATGAATTTAAAAATGCTGTCATGGAATGTGAGGGGTTTGAATAATCCTCATAAGAGAGATGTTGTGAAGAATCTTTTACGGGAATGGAAGTGTGATATCGTATGTTTTCAAGAATCTAAACTAGACAGCACCAGCTCCAGCTTGGTTAAAAGTCTCTGGGGTAGCCCTTTTGTAGACTGGGGGGCCTTAGATGCCATACATACAGCTGGGGGTGTCATTTTGATGTGGGATAGAAGGGTTTTTGAGAGAGTAGATTCAGTGGTTGGAAGTTTTTCAATTTCAGTTGTGTTGAAGGGTGTGTCAGATGGCTTTGAATGGACTTGTTCAGGGGTGTATGGACCGACTGACGGAAGTCTTAGGGATGCAATGTGGGTAGAATTAGACTTATTGAGATCAAGGTGGGCTGGGGCTTGATGCTTGTTTGGAGATTTCAATGTTATCTGTTACCCGGCTGAGAGACTTGGCTATAATTCTTTTAGTCCAGCTATGTTTAAATTCTCAGATTTCATTGCTAAACATTCGCTGATTGATTTGCCTTTGGTAGGAGGTGAATATACTTGGTTTCGAGACTCTGATAGTCCTTCTATGTCCAGACTTGATAGAGTTTTGATGACAGCAGATTGGGAAGAGCATTTCTTAGATGTGACTCAAAGAACTCTCCCTAAGGTGGTGTCGGATCATTGTCCTTTGCTAGTGGAGGCAGGTGGTATGTCAACGGGGAAGAGCCCTTTTAGATTTGAAAATATGTGGTTAAAGGTGGAGGGTTTTGTGGATAAGGTTCGTCATTGGTGGAATGGTTATCATTTCGTGGGACCTCCAAGTTACGTTCTAGCTTGTAAGTTGAAAGCCTTTAAAAGGGATTTGAAGCATTGGAACAAGCATGTTTTTGGAGATGTAGCTTTTAGAAAAAAGAGTCTATTGACCGAGCTCTTAGACATTGACATGAGAGAAGAGTTGCAGGTGTTGACTCAAGAGGACAGGGCTAGAAGGTTGGTGGTTAAATCAGATATAGATTTTTTGGCTTCTTTGGAAGAGATTTCTTGGAGGCAGAAGTCCAAGGCTCTTTTTATCAAAGAAGGTGATAACAACACACGGTTCTTTCATAGAATTGCCAATTCCCATAGGCGAACCAATCAGATTAGGGGTGTGGAGGTGGATGGCGTTCTCTTTGAGGAGGAGTCAGATGTTACGGATCAGGTGGTGGATTTTTATAAGAGATTATATCAGGAACCGGAAGCTTGGAGACCTACTATTGATGGGTTAGAGTTCGCTTGTCTAGACAAAACTGAGAGGTCTATGTTGGAGAGAGAGTTTGAGAAGGAGGAGATTATTGAGGCTCTTAAGGAGGCGGAAGGCGATAAGGCTCCTGGGCTAGATGGGTTTACTATGGCGTTCTTTCAGAAATGTTGGAGTGTTTTAGAAGGGGATATATTGGCTTTCTTCAAAGATTTTCACAGCCAGTGTGTTTTTGAGAAATCTCTTAATGCCACGTTTCTATGTTTGATCCCCAAGAAAACTAATGCAGTAAATATCAAAGACTTTCGTCCTACTAGTCTTGTGGGCAGCCTTTATAAACTGTTGGCTAAGGTGTTGGCTCATAGGTTTCGAGGAGTTTTGGATAAATTGATATCCGACTATCAAAATTCTTTTGTGGGAGAGAGACAAATTCTTGATTCGGTTCTTATTGCTAATGAATGCTTAGACAGCAGGTTGAAGAGTGGTATTCCTGGTGTTATAATAAAGCTAGACATTAAGAAGGCTTATGATCATGTGAACTGGAATGCACTATTTTACCTTATGGAAAGGATGGGCTTTAGGGCAAGGTGGAGTAGGTGGATTAAGGCGTGCATCTCTACAGTTAAATTCTCAATTCTGGTTAATGGATCTCCTGCAGGTTTTTTTGGTAGTTCTCGTGGTCTTCGCCAAGGGGATCCTTTGTCTCCGCTTTTATTTCTTATGCTTATGGAGGTGTTAAGTAGACTATTGAAGAGGACAGAAAATGGTGGTTTTCTTTGTGGATTTAAAGCGGGGTCCCATAGACATGGGGGTATCCATATTTCTCACCTTCTTTTTGTTGATGATACTATATTGTTTTGTGATGCTTCTAGGGAACAGTTATTATACATGCGGATGGTGCTGATCTTCTTTGAAGCTATTACAGGCCTGAAAGTTAATGTAGGCAAGAGTGAGATTGTTCCTGTTGGCGATGTTGGGGATTTGAATGGTTTGGCTCGTATCCTTTGCTGCAAGGTGGGCACTCTGCCTATGAGATATTTGGGCATGCCTCTTGGGGCACACTATAAGGATTCATCAATTTGGAATCCTATTATTGAAAAGATGGAGAAACGGCTGGCTGGATGGAAAAGACTATATTTGTCGAAAGGAGGTAGGCTTATTTTGTTAAAAAGTACCCTATCGAGTCTTCCCACCTACTTTTTATCGTTGTTTACTATCCCTCAGGCTGTGGCTGCAAGAATTGAAAGAATTCAAAGGAATTTCCTTTTGGGGGCCCTCAGAGGATGCTTTTAAATATCCTTTAGTTGCTTGGGATAAGGTATGCTTGCCAGTTGAATGTGGTGGTTTGGGAATCTGGAGAGTTGGGCTGTTTAACAAGGCTTTGCTTGGGAAGTGGTTGTGGCGGTTTGGGAAAGAAAATCATAGATTATGGCGTCAGGTTATAGCAGACAAATATGGAGAGGCAAGAGGAGGCTGGTGCACTAGAGGGGTAAGAGGTGCTCACGGGTGTGGGATGTGGAGGAGTATTAAAGAAGGAACAGAGAAGTTCTTTAGCAAGATTTTGTATAATGTGGGGGAGGGTAGCCGTGTTAGTTTTTGGCATGACCCATGGTGTGGGCCTACTCCTTTGAAGGAACTCTTCCCTTCCATGTATGATTGCTCTGTTTCTAAAGAAGCATGGGTCTCTGACTTGGTTGTATCAAATTCAGAAGGAGGTAGGAGCTGGAATTTATTGTTCTATCATGGTCCTCAGGATTGGCAGGCAACCACTGTCTACTCATTCTTTGAGTTTATTTATTCCTCTATGCTGAGGGGTGAGGGGGATGATCAGCTGGTCTAGAGCTTGACTACATCTGGTGTTTTTGATGTGAGCTCTTTTTATAAGCTATTATCTAGTCCTACCACTGATGCCTTTCCTTGGGAGTGTATATGGCATACTAAGGTGCCTAAATGAGTGTCTTTCTTCTTATGGACAGCAGCTAGTGATGGGATACTCACCATTGACAACCTTATTAAGAAAGGTCAGTTTTTGGTTAATAGGTGTTGCTTGTGTTGTTGCGATGGGGAATCAGTGGACCACCTTCTTCTTCATTGTAAGTTCTCTCATGCCTTATGGTATGAAGTTTTTGCAATGTTTGGGATTCAATGGGTAATGCCAAGGTCAGTGAAATCTTTTTTCTTTATTTGGAGAAACTGGTTTGGAAAGTATCTTTCAATCATTTGGAACATAGTCCCGGCATGTTTAATGTGGTTAGTCTGGCAGGAATGTAATGGCCGCATTTTTGAAGACAAGGCGAGAACTTTGGAACATCTAAAATGTTTACTTTTTCGTACTCTGTTTCTTTGGGCTCGTATTTGGGGGTGTACGAATTGTACTGCTGTAGCTGATTTTTTAGTTTCTATTTCCTTTAGCTCTTGATCTTCTTGTATTTGTTTCATTGTTCAAAGTGTTCACCATCGTGAACATGATGTTCAATTTTTTTCAATAAAAGTCTTATTACCTGTAAAAAAAAAGAGAAAAAGTTATGGGGTATAACATTGACAAAAGCTATGCCGGCCTTTTTTAGCATCTAGAATCTTTTCCTTAGTTCAAGATCCCTATTACTTTATTGGTATCAAAGAATTAATAGTTTTGTTCTTCCCAAAATAGGAATGGACTAGGGTTATGAACTTATATATTATAATCTGATGTGTGTGTGTATATATCAGGTTTGCATTATAAACAAATGTCATTCGTAATTTATTTTTCCTCTTTTTTTTTTTTGGGGGGGGGGGGGGGGGGGTTGTTGTAATTGAAACTTTAATTACAATAATGCCTTTTGTTTGTAGGATGGAATGCTTAAGCACAAAGGCACATATGAAATAATAGCTCCTGAAGATATTGGTTACGAGCGATCCAATGAAGCTGGTATCGTCCTCGGGAAACTTAGGTATTGCTGTGTTTCATTATGGAAATTTTTTATTTGTATCAGCCATAGTTCATCTATTTCAACTTCATTAGTTCCCACTAAGAGAAAGATAATTTTGTTATGCCCACCAAATTTTGTTACCATTCTGAGACTATGGTGGATTTCTTCCTTTCAAGTTTTGTAGCAGCATAACTTATCAAAAAAATGTTTTATAACAGCATAAATTAGATTGGGGGAACTAAACAAATATTCCAAACTGCTCATCTTTTATCTGACAAATTTGCCTCTGATCTAGTATCTGCTTTTGGATTAGCTTATCATCGACCCTGTCTAAATAATAAATAAATGATCCTCAACTATCAATCACTTGCTCCATTAGCAGAAATAGACATTAATTCTTAATATTTTCTGCTTTTTTTATTTTTATTTTTTATGTAGTAAAGTACTTTTATTTATGTTGGTTGTTATAGTTATGTCCATGGGTGTATCATGTATGTGAGCAAATGTTATTGAGAATTTTTATTTTTAATATGAAATGACACTATTTTAATATAAATTTTTTTGGTTCATACATTTTGCTGGCACAGTGGACGCCATGCCTTGAGAAAGCGACTTGAAGAGGTACTCTGCTGTTTGCACCATTGTGCTTGGTTTTTGGTTTATAATATTCTCTTTCTTTGTGGTTAAGCATTTACACTTCAATCTACCTCTTGTTTCAGCTTGGTTATGAGCTTGACAATGAAAAACTTGAGAATATATTTTGGCGTTTCAAAGCAGTAGCTGATCAGAAAAAGGTGAGTAAGAGAAGGTGGTCTTTATTTATTTATTTTTTAAAAGTATATTTGAGTTATGGTTTGAGCTCTGACTTTTATGCATTTCGGTTTATAACTTCTCTGACTAAAATAGAAGAAATCTGAATTTGAGTCAATTTTAGAAATAATAGTAATTGATAAGAAAAATCAGCACTGCATGGTGCAGTTTTGTACATGCAATTAAGCAATAAACGAAAAAGGAAAAAAAAAAAAAATTTATTTTATGTTATTGATGAGTTAGACATGCACCCAATGAATTTTGAATTCATGACCTCACCTTCCTAGTCCATCCATTGGAATGAGGGAGTGAAGTGCCATTTGAGTTTGAGCTCATTGGCAGAAGGATAAGAAAAGTAAAACATACTTAAACTTTTAATCGGTTAATTGGCTGATTCTAACAGAGGAACATAGTCTGATTTCTGGTTTCCTGCATAGTAAGACAAACTTGCATACATGTTTTGTGATGAAATGGAAATGAAACTGTTGCTATTTATCATTTAAGGACTAGATTTTAGTCATTTTACTGCACTTCTTATTGACCATACTGCCTGCTCTTAATTGTGGGTTGAGGCCAAGTAAAGCTGAAATGGGTCAAACATGTGGAAATGGATGACAAGGCTTTGTGAATGAAGTAGATTCTGATATGGTTTTATTTGCAAGGCAGAAAGTTGCTGAAGTGTACAGTGTGTTGCAAAATTCTGGATTGCAATAATTTTGAAGGTTTTGGTTGTTAGATTAAGCTTAAGGCATACTGAATGCAAGGATTGATAAACAGGTTTTAAGTTCAAAAATTGGTTAGAAGTTCTGTCTAAGGCTTTATTAAATTTACTGTAGAGGAATTACAAGATACATAGGCCTCAAACCTACTCGCTTAAGTATCATGGCTAATGTGAGGTTTCATGCCACAATTCCTTGGCAGCTTGGAAAATTCTTTGAATTACTCTCTTTTAATTTACAGTGTGTAGGTATAGGCTTGTGGATAATTTTATTTGTAGTATTACTGTGCCAAATGCCGAATAAGATAACTAATCACCAAACCAGGACAAGAGACCCATGTCTACATAACTTATTAATAACCAAAACTATCCATTTATTCTTCAATTTTCAAGGAGTTCCTTTTGGGCCAGAGATTTTAGAAGAGTCAAATTTAAACAAAACCATCAGCATATTGAAGTAAAAAGATCCAACATAAG
Source organism: Notholithocarpus densiflorus (assembly GCA_030021035.2). NCBI lineage: Eukaryota > Viridiplantae > Streptophyta > Magnoliopsida > Fagales > Fagaceae > Notholithocarpus > Notholithocarpus densiflorus. Next base: position 15,107 of record JARYZH020000668.1, read on the forward strand.
ATTCAAAAGTAAGTAAATTAGACTATGCTAGATACCAAGTGTGCCTCACATAGATCTTGGATGTATGTGTGTGTATATATATATACACACACACACACATACATACATATTTTGATAAATAAAAATAACATAGACTCTTGGAATTTGGATCATATTACCTGATTCTTTGGGGTTTCAATTGATAGTGTAGTGGTAATGGCATCCTCTATGGACTGTGGTCTCTCATGAGTCATGTTTGTGGTTTGAACCCCACCTCCCCCCTCCCCCTCTATCTACCTATCTTTGAAAAAATAAGAAGAAATTGATCCTTTGTTGAACCAATTGAAGTTGGCATCATGTTTAGGTAATGAATTCTTTAGTGTACTAGCTTAGGTCTGGAGTGCCTGTTAGTGTGGGTCTGTCATAGAATCAAGTATTAGATGATGACAAATTGTCAGGTCGTTCTCTCTGGAAATGGACAAATTTAAAAACATTAACGCTCCGTTTGTTTTGATGAAAAACCTCGTGAAAAGATAGTTTTCCGTGTTTTCTAGTGTTTGGTAGCATAAAAAAAAATGAGTCAAAGAAAAACTATCATTGGTCAACATACAAAGTAAACAACTCTATCTCACAAGCTAAATAAGGGAAGTTAGGAGATTGTTTTTCAACTCTTGCTACCAAACATAGGGAAATGAGATAGTTTTATAAAAAATGCTTTTTGTAAAATGACTCATTTTTTAGAAAATATCATTGCTGAAATAAACAGAGGGTAAGTCTTTTTATTGTTGAAACTTGAAATATAATTTGAGTTCTTTGTAGATAACTGTTTAGACATGTTTACATGTACCTGGCATCCTTGTTTCTGGTTCCTTATTTATCTGCACTCTTATTTTTTTGCCAATGTCCCAGAGAGTTACTGATGCTGACCTAAGAGCATTGGTATCTGATGAAGTTTTTCAGCCAGAAGTTGTTTGGAAACTTCATGATCTGCAGGTAAATCCAGAATTTACTTTTCAAATTTTCTGTTCATTGTCTAATTTGGCTTGACGGCATTCCCTTCAATTGACATGAACATTATACACAGGTTACTTGCGGAACTCTGGGTCTTTCTACAGCAACCGTTAAACTCATTGATGCTGATGGAACAGAGCATGTTGCTTGTTCTGTTGGAACAGGGCCAGTAGATTCAGCTTACAAGGCTGTTGATCTCATTGTGAAGGTTTGAGATGAAAGTTAATAAATTCATATTATCCATAAGTTTATTTTAATTATTTATAATTATGTGAGGACTCATAGACAGCACTTACATGGGGTTACATCTCTCTAGCCTGTAGTATGGGGGCAGGGGGAAACAATAGGATTAAGAATTAAGAATCCAATGAAGAACCTAAATTTATGGTATTCAAATAGTTGATTGTCTTGGGGTCTGTTTCAGCTTATTTTGTTTATTTGACTAGGTACTATTTTTTCAAAGCCTCACTTTTATCTAGGTACAGCTGTATTTTTTTTTAAAAAAATTGAATAAACTAATTAAAAGAGGCTCATCAAAATCGACCCTTATACTCTCATCTAGATCCAGGTTCCTGCTTTGACAAGTTTGTGGTATACATGGGATTGATGCTAGTTAAGATAAGTAAGCTAAAAGAGAAATCATTTTGAGGAATATATTTTGAATCTTGATTTGTTAGCAATTTATAAACCAAAAATGGTCAAGGGATATACAAGTGACAAAAACTTAAAATTGGAATTCTCTCCTTATGTAGAAAACTGTTTGCATAGAAGAAACTTGAGTATCTTATGATGCTGATCAATTTTCATATTGTAAATTTTATCTTTGCTGAGGTTGTTCTCAACAATCAAGCATGAGTTGTGTTGTTAAGGGTTCTACTTTATCCCTTGTACTCAGGAACCTGTAACCCTTCTTGAGTACTCCATGATTGTAGTCACAGAAGGCATTGATGCAATTGCTACCACCCGTGTTCTAATACGTGGGGAAAACAGTCACACATCTACTCATGCCTATACTGGAGAAACAGTACATCGGACATTTAGGTATGGCATATTATATATATGTGTGTGTGCGTGTGCGCGTGTGTGTGGATCAAGTTACTCTTAGTGTAACTTTAAGCAATGTTGCACCACCTAATAAAATTTTAAATTGATATTTTGAAAATCCTATCATTGGATTACATGTTCTTTATATTTTTAATACCAATGCCAAATTTTGTTTCAATAAAATGTTGTTAACTATTCAATCCATAAACTTATATTTATGCATAATTTTAAAATACAAAAAATTTAAACATTTGATAGTTGAGATAGTTATTGATTTATGATCATCTTGAAATTTTGCAATGATGGATGTTATAAATAGAAAACGTAATCCAACGGCAGATGTCAAAAAAAATATTTGAATAATATAACATTGCTTAAAATTACGTGTAACATGAACCCAACCATACATATTGTTTTTCTTTTTAGTTGGCATATTTGATTCTTTAAGTCCAGATTCATAGAACATAAAATCTGCCTTGTTTTTGTGCCAGTGGAATTGGTGCAGGAATGGATATCGTTGTTTCTAGTGTCAAGGCCTATATTGGGGCATTAAATAAGATGTTAGGCTTCAAGGAAGAGCCCCCAGTTAAGACTCCAGCCAAAACAACCAGTGTGTCTGTTTGAGGAGCTATGGGGGGGAAGTCATCATATTTGCATGATGCCTAGCAATCGAATTGCCAGGATCATGGGTCTGGGATTTCTTGTTGATTGTACAAAGGTGGGATGAAGTATTCTGTTTTAACTTATGGCTGTTTCATTGTTATGAACAAGTTTCAGCCATAGGCCTAAGCAGCCTGTCATTGGATTTTGGTTATACTTCAATACAAATGTGTTATTTGTAGAAATTTTGCTTGAATCTGTGGAAGGATTAATTTTGAGAATAGAGATGATTGGTTGTTTTAAAGCTAAATGTGTGTAGATTACAAAGATTGTGAAGTCATTCTGAAATTATTCTTTTATGTTTGGCGGGGATGGGGTGTTGATAAACATTATACAGAGATATCTGGGTTGATCAAGAAGCAAAATGGTAGAGGAGATAAAAATAATTGTTTCCCATTTCAGTGGGCAGGAACAATTACATCCTTTTCTTTTATTGCAATTTCTTTGTTAGGGAAGTGATTTTTCGGAACAATGTAAATCAAAGACGATCATTTGGGCGAATACCCCTAGCTTGTTAGGTGATTTTATTTTATTTTATTTTATTTTTTTATAATCAATGTAAATGGAGAAACTATCATTTGGACAATGCCCCTAATATGGACATTTGCTTTGACAAGCATTGAGCCAATGCCCCTAATTTGGGCATAGTTTGAAACATCCTAGCCAATATCCCTAGTTTAGGGAATTTGGAAAACAAGCGAATCCCCTAGTTTAAAATTGGCGAAGAAACCGATCATGTTTTTACATTAGCAATTGATGTTTTGCACGACAGGCAAACTGCTGGATATTGGTTGGATATTTGAACCGGGATTCTTTTTATCTTGCTTGAATGATGGGTGAATTGTTAGAGCTCATGTGGACAAGTCATGATAGGCCTGAAGCTTGAAAGCCTTTTTAAAAGAAAGTACCGAGTGGGAAACAATTTCTCCTGAACGGCATTTAAGCCCAGTTTCAAAGTGCCTAACAGTATTGCATATACTTCAATTAACAAATTGATTTTTCAAGTTGATCTTAAATAAGGTTTCATCGGACTAGAACTCATTTTTTAATCATGTTATAAAAAAATCTTGGCTATAATTCAATATATATAGGCTTGGTTTATATGAAGCATTTCAGGGTGACAAAACACAAGATTTTATTCATGGCTCAATTTTTCAAATTCAATTTGCATAAATTGATATCAGGTATGAACTATGTCATAAAATTTAATTTTAGCCCCTTTTACATAGGTGTACTCTATTTTCCAAGAGTAGTGAAGATCGAATGGGATCAAATTATGCACCAAAGCATTACTAAAGTTGAAGATTGCTCAGAATTGCATGTTAATCTAAAAAAGGATTGGCTAGTACACTTGAGCAAGCAAATTAGAGAGTACGTTTGCTGGGTGTGTACTTGGTGGAGCTGTGCCATCCCAATCATTCAAGCACTTGGATGGGATCACATTTCTCTAACTAGACTTGGGTTGACTTTTTTCTATAATGCTGACCGTTGTTTCAGACAATTTGTACTGGAGGGTGTGTCTCCATCAATTGTTAGTATGACAATGGATGAAAACTTCACTTTCTACTCATTTCTGACTTGGATCACTGAAAAAGTGTGGACTAAAGAAGAGACACAAATTGTGGAACAAAAGTACTACTTGAAGTCTTTGAGGAAGGAGACTTGAAAGAGGATTCAAGATAAGGCAATAGATGAAAACTAGACTAAGACTAGCTTTGAATGTTCTTATTTTTCAAGCATTAAATAATATAATTGCTGTTTTTAGGGATAGTCATTGTTTTGCTAAGATTTCCTGAAATTGTTGTCTTAGGATTTTCCGATGAAAGTAAAAAATGACATTCTATCAAAAGCTTTCCCCATTGGATCTTCATTTGTGTGATTGATAATTGGTTAAATCAATGTATCTAGTACCTATTTAATTTAATACAATATACAAAAGCAGAAATTGAGAGAGTAATTTTTCCTGGAAGGACAAAATTCAGCTATAAAATTAGTTGTAATCTAAGACTACAACCTTACTTAATATCTTTTTATTGGAGGTGAATTTTGACAAATCTACCGTTGGATTACATTTTCTTCTTATATCCTCCATGCTTGCAAAATTTCTATAAAATTAAAGATCAATAACTATGTCATCAATAAATTGTTTAAATTGCAAATTTTTGTAGGCTATCAGGTTTAGTCTCAAATTAGCAAGAGATATGGGAGATAGAAATTTTATTATTGAAACAGATTCTCAACTGACCACAAATGGCTCACCATGTCTAACACAAAGTACCCACTTGCATTAACTAATTCCTAAGAATATGCAGAAGATAATTATGCAGTAAACAAAGAAAATAAGTAATTCTAGTGCAGAAAAGAAAAGGATGGATACCAATATTAAGTGAAAGTCCCATCTGGGATGGCCGGAGATTTTGTGAATAACCGATACAAAAAGCTAGACCGTCACCATACTTTCTTACTCCCGAGCTAGAATTGAAAAATCTACCCTCCACATTAGAAAGAATCTTTGGTGCCACGTAAGCAGGAGTACCACAAAGCGTGTAGAGCAAACCATCTACTTATTATTATATTTTATGTGAAAATAATAAGTAGATTAGTCATTAGTATTCTATTCTATTCACACTTGTTGGAGCATTTTAATATTTAATAATTAAAATGAATAAATGTTATAATATAAATGTAAATATATGGGAGTGAATATGGAAGATGAAGAGTTAGTGAAAATGTTTAATCTCACATTGAAAAGGAGAGAGACAATTTTATTCTTTTTAATTGTGGTGATTAATGGGCTAACATGAATTGACTCAGATATTGGGCTAGATACGTGCGCAAGGGGGAGGTGAAGGGTGGAGGTTCTTCAAATTAATAATATTCAGTGTATTATTCAGTTTCTCTTAGTGTTATTTCCATTATTATTGTATTTGCACCAACAACACTTTTGTCATTACTTGACTTGAATGCCTACATAACTCTCAGCAAAAAAGAAAGAAAGCCTACATAACATAACATAATCCAAATCCAAGAGATACTGTTTTCCTTGGCATGGATTATGATAAAAAAAGAAGAAGAAGAAATGGTTAATTGGTTTGAATGTGGCAAGGGGCTCTTAATTTGCATATGTTTCCTCCCGCCTTATTAGGAAGAAAAAGACACGGCTATATACATGCATTTTGCTGAATGGGTAGGCAGCTCTTAAGCACATGTTCTTGGAAAATATTCTGTCACAGCTAGAAGTTTGTAGTTTCTTCAATGGCTTTTGTTGGTTAATTAAAATACAGTAAGTTACAAGTTTCCAATTAATTTTGAAAATTGATATTATTAAATAGTATATATTATCAAATTTAGGTCATACTTCTTCATTTTTATTGGTATCAGACTACTATCAGTAAAGCATGTGAGTTATTTATTTATTTATTTACTTATATTTCTCATAGACTTTTTTTCCCCATATATATGTTTGGAATTCCTGATTTAAAAAAATTAATTTATAATAGGACCCCAAATGATTATTTGAAGTTCAGACCCTGTTGAGTAGGGATTGTTGCAGGTTTCTCAGCATTTTGTACTTTTCTTTATAAGTTGCTTGCCATTGGGCATGCTAAGCAGTAATAACTAATAAATACTCTTTTTTTTATAAAAGAAAAAAAAAATAAAGAAACTAAAATACAATTTCAAAGTTCTAAGGTGAAACATGTGAAAAAAAGAGAATAAACCAAATTTTAGGAGTGTCAATTATATTTTATATATGCTAAGAACTGTTCGTATTTAAATTGATTTGTAGTGATTGATACAACACACTCCAATATTTGGACTTTGGAGAATGTAGAGTATGTATTTTTTTTCCTATAATTTATAAGTTAATTAACTATATGTTCTAGATTTATACTCCCTCTAAAACTCAATATATAGTTGTAGGGATATTAGGCCCAGAAGTTGTTATCTGTTTATATATTGGGCTTGTGGCCCAATCCGAGGACGAGGGTTTGTTCGAGGAAGAGATATCTTTGTCAGAAGAGACTGTGATAGTAAGTAGAGAGATCAGTCTTGGTCATAACAACTCAAGGGGGTGGGTCGAGGATAAGCACATCCTCGGCTAACCAATACCGAGGTCTGAGGGGGGTTATCTGTCGTCCCAGGTAACGTTCCAGGAAGTTCCGTTGGAGCAGATATGTATTGCAGTGAGATCAAACTGGGAGAAGTCCTAAAAATATCTGAGGAGAAAACTGCTACCTCCGTATTAAATGCACTGCAATTAACTCTCTGGCCGCATTAATGTAGAGGTGATGCCTGAACAGTGAATTTCAACCTTACAGCTACTACATAAGGACTAATGGAGAGTGCTGATGGGACAAGTATCAGCATCGATCGTCTGGCATGCACGTGGAAGGTGGAGATGAAAAGGAGAGACAGTATAAAAGAAGAAGAAGGCAATGAAACAAGGGGATCGGAAAAACCTAGAAAGAAACACTGTAGCAATCTAAAACCAGATTTGTAACCATACTTAAGAGCATTATATAAGAATCAGTCTCCTTGGATTTTGCCGAGGACGTTCTTTCTTTAGTTTAAACTTGTATATTTTCACTCCTTTGTCATCAAAGCCTACCTAACTTGTTGTTTGGTTAACTAAAGCCCAGTTTTCTAACTCATTCTTTACAAATTTATTGTTTTGAGCTTTTTGGGCCTAAGTCCATTCATACCTTGGGCTAGGAACTCAAATCTAGTCCTTACAATAGTTATTAGAAATTGTATTTTTATTTTTTACAGATGCAACTTATATTATATAAAATCCTTGAAAATCACAATTCAAGGAAAATGTATGAAAAAAATATCATCGAAACTAATAAACCCCAAGCATTCTATTTTTATTAAAATATTATTGATGACCAACTCGAACCCCTCCCTCTTAAATTTCCAAGCATTTTGAGCATGGGAGGTACCCATTTAAGTTGTGTACAAATTTAAAAAAGAAAAAAGAAAAAAAAAAGATTTTAACCAAACATTTGTCAATAAAAAAAAAATTGCTCGTGCATGAAAGAAAATTCAATTATATTCTAAATTAGATAGATAAATTTGCGCCACATGTCCCATCTATTTTTTTTCAAAAAAACTTTTGTGCCAAAATGAATGATGCATTGACACTTGACATAGAAGCCAAGAAGACCACAATAATGATACTCAAATTTCTTAAAGCCAAAGTTAAGAGAAAATCTAATTTGATTCTAAATTGGATTTTATTTGGAGTTTAATTTGATGCCAAGTGTCCAATTCAATATCTTAATTTTTGTATAGCTGTTTACAACACTAAAAGAATTGAGGAGTGCAATTAAAAAGGCATTAAGTTCTCTTTCAATTATACTACAATTTTATATTATTTCTATTTACATGGAAATTCAGTTTTATGTATATATATATATATATATATATATATTCTGTGCAATTGTGATTGTTCTTAATTTTCTCCATGCATATAGAATCTAAATTGGAGCCCAATTGGAGTCCAATTGTGTGCCATGTGTCTTATTTAATTTTTAATTTTTATGTTAAGTGAATTATAGAGTGTAAAAATCGAAAAGTCCAAATCCAATTGAATTCTAAATTGAATTTCAATTAGAGTCCAATTTTGCGCCACATGTCCATCTAACATTTTAATTTTTATGGCAAACTAGCTTGTAACCCCATCTATATGCATGGATACACTTAAAAATATACAATAAGATGCATAATATAATTCATATATATAATTTAGATACTATTGATAGTCATTTTTATATTTTGTTAACTCTTTAAAATTTTTTGTAAGGATATTATCAGGTATAAAATATAAATTGTCCATATTTTTTTGAAAAATTATTTTGAAGCACTTGTTTTTTTAGGATTCATTTATTTTAGACTCGTTGGTTTTTGTACTTAATAACTCACTTGGATGAATATTTATGATGTGGTTCCACATTTGATTCTAAAATTAAGAAATAAAACTCTTTAAGAATAAATAATTTAGGACACATGGCGCAAAATTGAAACTCTAATTTGGAATTCTAATTTGAGTTTCTCTACTTCACCTATTATTATATATATATATATATATATATATATATATATAGACTAGTTGCATACCCGCGCATTGCGCGTGATAATTTTTTAAGAATGATCTCATTAAATATATTTTTTATTAATATTATTATTTTAGTTATTAACCATTGGTTTCATTATTTTTTTAAGTTAATAAAAGCCTTAAATATACCTTTTTTTTTTTAACTTAACACACACACACACACACACACACACATATATATATATATATATATATAATGAGAATCTTTACACATACCTTTAAGTAAACTCTATATATTCCACTTTTTTAGATGCATAAAACCATAGACTACTACTCCATAATGATAGTGACTAATTAATTTTATCAACCATACGGAGAACATTAAAAATAAAGTGGTAGTCTATTTTATCTCCATATGGTTGATAATAGACCACTACTCCATAATGATAGACTACAACTACTCCATAATGATAAAATAGACTACTACTCCATGTGATAGTGGCTACTACTGTATGATTGATAGACTACTACTAATCCATATGATAAAAGAGGCTGTAAGGAGTAGTAGTCTACTGCTTCGTATGGTTGATAGACTACTACTACTACTCCGTTTGATAGTAGAACACTAAAAATAGACTATTACTCCATAATGATAGTGCTAAACCATAGACTACTTCTCCTTATAGCCTCTTTATTTTTCCAATTAACGGTTACTAATTGACGTTTGATTCTTTTTTTCTTTATATATTCTTTATTAATTACTTTGTATTGTTTTTTTTTTCTTTACCATCTTTCTCTCTTTGTCTCTCCATTGGCAACCTATCGTTTTCCAAAATTTGATGATGATTTTATGACATTAAATATGCATTATTAGTTTCTTTGTGTTATGTTTGGTTTGATATCCTCATTAATTTTTTTTTTTTTTTAATTTAGTGTTTCTAAATTGACATTTGCTTTGTATTCCATTTTTCCTTTGATGCATTGGGTGTGAGAATGAGTGTTTCCCTAGCATTACTCCACTTTATGAGGACAATTTTATTTATTGAATTTAAGTAAAATATTATATGTTTAATTTTTTAAAATAAAAAAGAAGAGAAGATATAAATAATTTACTGATATATATGGGGGATGTGGACGAACCTAAATGTTGAATAAAATAATATGAGAAGAAAAAAAAAATATAACAATAAACACTAACTTATCCAAATCATTCTATGTAATATAATAATATTATATTCTTATATATTATCTTTAATTCTTTATAATGCAATAGAATAACATTTAGCAATCAAAGTGAACAAAAAAAAAAAAAAAACCTTAAAACACAAAACTAAATCGCATCAACCCAAAATAGAGTTCTAAAGAACACAACTTTATTAAGCTAAAGTAGAGATGCAAGAAAATAATAAAAAAAAAATCCACCAAAAATTGAGGGAGAAAGAGAGGGAAATAACCATTTTTTTGTGAGGGAAAATTATAGAAAAAATGGAAGAGTGAATGAAAAATTTATATTAAGAGGATGATAATAAAAAGAAACAAAATAAATGAAGATAAAGGGAAATAAGAAGAGTGATATTAAGGTAGAAGGTCTGGGGAGATGAAGGTAAAGGGAAGGGGAAAAATTGGAGAAAGTGTAAATGTTAAAAAAATGAGTACAATTTGATGCGTACAAATTTTATTTATTTATTTGAATTTGAATTTAAATAAAATAAAATATTTTTAATTTTTTAAAACAAAAAGGGAGAGAAAATATAAATAATTTAATGATAAAGAAGATGTGGCGGAATTTCAATATTGAATAAATAAGATGAAAAGAAAAGAAAAAGTAAAATTAAAAGATATAATAATAAACATTAAATTATCCAAATTATGCTATGTAATAGAATAAAATTATATTCTTATCTACTATCTTTTATTCTTTATAATGCAATAGGATAACATTTAATAATCAAAGAGAACAAATAATAATAATAATAATAACAATTTAAAACACAAAACTAAATCATATCAACCTAAATTAGAGTTCTAAAAAACACAAAAAATTATTAACCTAAAGCAGAGATGCAAGAAAAATAAAAATCCAACAAAAAATTGAGAGAGAGAGAGAGAGAGAGAGAGAGAGAGAGAGAGAGAGAGAGAGAAATAACATTTTTATGAGGGAAAACTATGCAAAGAATGAAAGAGAAAATGACAAATTTATAGTAAGAGAGAGTGAATAAGAAGAGACAAAATAAAGGAAGATGAAGGGAAAGATGAATAGTGATATTAAGGTAGAGGGTAATGGAGAAATGAAAGGTAAGAGAATGAAAAAGGTTGGAGAAAGTGTAAATATTTTAAAAATAAGTGAATGTAAAAAAAATTATATAAGAAAATTTGAAAGAAAAAGGATAATGACGTGGACGCTGATATGACTTAATTGAAACGTAGCAATAATAAATGCTACATTTCAACTTTTAGATATATATAGAATAGATGAATTATTGGGTGCAAAAACCATAGAGTCTAAATCCAATTAAATTCTATGGTTTAAAAATAATGAGAAACCATTACATATTTTAAAAATTTATGGTTTAAAAAAGGTGTAAGCTAATACCATGTATAATTTCAACATCTTCTAAAAAAAATGTATAATTTGAATCGTATAATTGTGATTGTTTTTAAATGTACCTGTGTATATACACGGGTTTACACACTAGTTATACTAAAGTCAAAACACAATCAAAATCCAAATTGTCAGTGAGTTACACAAGTTACTAAAATAAAAATTCGTGTTCTACATAAATTAAATAACGTAGTTTAAATAATATGTAGCTGTTGTTGTTTTTTGGTTTTTTTTTTTTTTTGAATAAATGTTTTCAGCTTTCCATAATATATATATATATATATATATATAAATATTTATATACATGTAAAAATGAATTGGGAAGACATTTTTTTTTTGTTGAAAAAATGTAACAAAATTGGGAAGACAATCAAACTATATGTGAATTTGCAGTTTAAGCTCTAGCCACTCCTTTCTAGAGCTATCCCTTCCTCTCTCTTTTTTTTTCCTTTTTTTTTAATGATCGAAAAAATGGGTAGGGGAGTGATTTGAGTTGGTGTCTTCCATCCCTTCCTTTTGTCCACTTTCATATGTTAGTTTGATTCTCCACCCCCCCCCCCCCCCCCGGTTCTTTTAAAAAAAATTAGATATACACTATCGAGCTCAAAAGTTCAAACATATTTTCGGGTCTTTAGACTCAAAAGCTCCATCAAGATCCACCCTTGGGCACTCTTTAGAGCACCATGAGAGGAAATGTACAAGTAGAAACCTAACCAACTTAAAAGCACCTCTTTCAAGTTTCAACCCAAGAGATTAGAAAGACTAAAGCACTTCCTACTACTTCAATATGATGAAAATGAAATGAAAAATTGCCTCTTAACACAAATCATTTAGCTAAGTGTTTTTACATGTATGCTAAAATCTCACACACACACACACACACTCTTTTATTATTTTTTTGGGGGTTGGGTTTTGTTTTGGTTTATATATTGGTACCAAAAAAGGGGCAAGAGTTTATTATATTCTTTAAGAGTCTGAATTTGGTAAGAATGGGGTGTAAACCCTTTGGTTTAGACCCTCCAATACTACCATGCCATGTTAGATTTTCATAAAGTTTTACAAACTAATGAATAGAGTCTAGCACACAAAATTTTTTCTCTATATTTTTAATTTTCAGAAAATCAACTCCTATAAAATTAAAACATGCCTGCAAATACCACTGCCTCCAACCATGCAAAGATGCCAGTGGAGCTGATTCTCGAGCCACTTTCACGTGGTGGTCACGACCATCAAACCCATCCCTTCTGTTAATACAAACATCAAAATCCCTTTTTTTTTTTAAACAAACCAAATCTCAATATTTGGTTTCATAAGGAGTTGCTGAGCAATTTCAAGAGAAGACTTGGTTCTTTGCCTTCTTTGGAAGACTTTCTTTCCATCAATGCCTTCCTCAAAGTGATTCTAATGAAAAAGTTATGATTTTTGAAAAGAGTTGTCAATTTGTATTTGGTGTATAGGGGATGTCAAACTAGTTTATAGGAAAACCAAATTCATTTGCTAATCTATATATATATATATATATATAAACTTATACCTTATGTAGGAGTGCATAAGGTCCTGCCATGTGACGCTCTAATTTTGTATTTAGTTTTTTTTTTTTTTACCTCTTTTCATTAAGTTTTTTTTACTGTTACCCAAAAGTTCATATTAACTTATTTTTACTATTATCTCATAATCTCTCATAAATTGTCTGAGCTTACACTACACATTTCTCTCTTCTTCATGTCTTTTAGCATACCCACCATTTTAGTATTAAAAATAAAAGAAAAAAAAATTATTAAGGACTAATAGTAATAACTAACCAAATAAGGTCATAGGGAGAGATAAAGAGACACGAAAATGTTGTGGATTATTAAATGAAATTTATTGTTTCAGTATTATCAAAATAAAAGACCTGAGATTGACAAAACATTTGTAAGAGAGAGAAAAAGGAATTTAAGGGGTCACCACCTCCGTCATATTGACCTCCCACTACCATTAAGTTGCCAAAACCCCTACAAGTAATTTCTTTTCTTTTGGTTGGATATTTTTTATTTTGGGTATATAGGTAGAGAGAATATTTGTTGCGCAATGTAAAACCATATTCTACCATGGTCTTAAATCATCTATAAGGCAGTAGGCACATGCAGATGCACTTACCCACACCATGTCTTAATGTTGCACTATTGATGAGTGGAAGAGGGTATGAGAGTTAGACATATTTTCATTTCATGGTATGCAATCTGTGAACACAATACAAATTAGTTGATTTTCATGGTCCTTTTACTCTTTCAAAATTTTTTTTTGATTTCATGATTTTAAAAAAAAATTAATCTTAACTTGAGAAGGCTACAAATGTGCAATGATGCTACAAATGTGCAGTGATGCTACAAATGTTTCTTTACTCTGATTTAGTTTACTTTTTTCTTTATAATATATATACAACATTCTCCAAAATGTCTTACATAAAATATCACAAAATTATCCGTGCATCGCACGGGCAACTTCCTAGTTTATCATAAATGGGCACACCATGAAGGTCTTGAAGGGTCAAAAAAAGCAAGAGAACCCATTTATTAAGAGGAGAGTTTTGATTGTGTCCAAGTGGTCCTTAAGCAGTCCATTGCTCCACCGCTTTTGTTGCAACAAGCCCAACCACAGTGTCCATGAACGTTGCCAAAAGTTTGTGAAAATCATTGGGTGGGTCCCTTCACAAACATTGAAGCAACGACCACCACGCAACGGAGGTCCGACAAGGTTTATGGCAGGAGACAAAGGAGCTGAGGAGGGAGATGAGATTTTATTTTAGGGACTCTTTTTCACATGCGTGAAATAGTTTTTTTTTTTTATATTTTATTTTAGATGTTATTAGGTATATTAAGATATATTGATTTTACAATGAGTCTTAAGTAAAATGCTGATGTGACTTGTCCTTATTGGTTGGTGTAAACCAAAGGGTTTACACTCCGTCTTTATTGAGTTTATTCTCATTATTTTATTAATGTTTAATAAATTGGCCCTCATATTGCTAATATCCAAAAAGCATTATAAATTTTTTATAAAAAATAATCCTTAAAAAAATTGCACAAGTATATGTTTTCTAAATTTTAGAAATTGATATTTAAATTTCCAATTTCAAAAAATGTAAAGAAGCCAACAATTGCATCTCTAGTTTAAAAAATGATAATAATTAAAGAAATAACATAAGAAATTTGCAATGTGATTGCTAATTTTTTTTTAAAAAATTAAAATTGTTGAATAATTTTTTTTGCCAAAAGCCTCTACATAGGAATCGAAAACTATCATCTTTTCATATTTGATCAAATAATTAAAAAGACTAAATTGCAATTTATATCCTTATTACATGTGTTAGGTGGCCCAATTAAACTATTCCATGTCAATTCAATTATGCCATGCCAATTAAGTAGTTTTAAAAAAATTTATAAATTTTTTTTTTTAAATCTCTAAAATTAAAAATTATATACACTGGAAACTAAAAATAAAATAAAATATGCTTCTTTTTTTCTTTCCAACATTTTTTGGGTATCCAAACCATAATTTTTTTCGGAATCATATGAAACCGGGCATAATAACAACAATTACTCCCCTACACTATAACAATCAAAATGAGCAAAACCAAAATAAAAATTACAACCAAACGAAAAACACCAACTACTTTCGATTGACTATTTGTGAACCTATCTAGTCAATCCACACAACAACAATCAGGGCCACTCTACACTAGAAAGACCAGATTCAACTTCAACACCAAACCCAGTCTACGCGCAGCAATTTAGAGTTTAATTGTTGTGTGTAGTCGTCCTTATTAGCGTGATTATGTTTGTTGGTATAATTTGGAGCTCTTTTGTCATTTTTGATTCTGATATAGTGGTTGGGTTTGGCTGGTAGTTACATAATCTCAAATTCTTTATATGATGACAAAAAAACAATTATAATTATATGGATACAATTTTTCTCCATTTCCAATCTATTATTTAGCAATCAAATAATCGTCTACATGACATTTTTAATAATTGTCTATATGGAACTTTTTTTTTTCTTCTCATCATCATCAACTTTCTTCTCCTCGTGGTAGGAGTGCTCTCTCTCACTTCGGGTGAGTCTTTTTTTCCACGGCTTCTAGCAGTGGACTAGAGTAAGTAGGTGATATCACCATACGAAGGATCTACTTCTGACTTTCAACCACAAGCAGTGAGCGTAATGGTCCCAGGTGGCAATAATGACTTTAATGGAAAGAACGGAGAGTCGGGTAACAGCTTTACGAACGATATAGATTCAAAGCAGCATATTGAAGAGGAATTAATGGGAGCAGATATTATGGAGAAGAATTAGACCCGTAAGGAAAGTATAACGGGAGTAGTTTCAAAATTGCGTGATGTAACGGATAAGGAATTAATTTCAACAGAGGCAATCAATCCCATGATTGAAGCCGAAGATCTAGTTAATGTTAACGTCCAATACGTTGAGGTCATGCAACCTACACTCAATCACGCAACTGTGGACCAGAATAAAATATCACGTGTAGGGGCATGTGAGATTAATAAAACACAAGAAAATAGGCCCACGGAAAATACGGCCAAGTGGAAGAGGATTGAACGCCACAAGGACTCTTCTATGAGTGTGATCAACATTGGCTCACAAAATACGGGGGTAAAGAGAGTACAACCAAAGGATGGCCGCCAAGAAGAGGGTGAGGATAGAAAGCGAAGCAAGGTATCATACCAAAGCCGTTGAACCTCATGGAAGCATTTTGGGCTACCTTCTGTATTGCGGACTCGAGCACTATGGTTTTCAAGGTAACATTTTCACTAGGAACAATGGTAGACATGAGAATGCATTTGTACAGGAACGGCTTGACAGAGCATGTGCAACGGCGGAATGGAAGGAAATCTTTCCGGAAACTCGGGTGTCTCATCTCCAAACATCATACTTGGACCATATTCTGATTATCATTATCACATAGAACCCAACCTAGCGGGTTAGAAGGAGAAAAGTGCCACGAAGGTTTGAAGAAAATTGGGCATCTAACCCAGAGTGTGAGACCGTGATTCAGGAGGCATGGATGGCAGAAGTGAGACATGGCAGCCCTATGTCAATTCTATTTGACAAAATCAAAAGATGCAGATTTGCCTTGGTGGATTGGAGCCGTGCATCAGTTGCTAATTCAAAAACAATACTCTAGGAGAAACAAAAACAATTGGAAGACTTATGCTCTCTAAGCAGTGTTGAACATCTAAATGCTATAAAGGGATTAAAGATAGAGATCAACAATCTTTTACATCAGGAGGAATTGTTTTGGCAGCAATGGTCTCGCTCTACTTGGCTACCTGCTGGTGACAAAAATAAGAAGTTTTTTCATCAAAGGGCCAGCCAACACCGATGTAAAAATCAAATCTTGGGCGTGGAAGGTGGGGCACAACGGAGGAGAGTATTGCCCAAACTGCAGAACACTACTTCCAGCAACTATTCACCTCTTCCCATCTGGCCAATATTGATAGAGTGCTAAATTCAGTCGACAGATTGGTCACTCCGGGTATGAATGCCACTCTCCTTCAACGATACACTCCAGAAGAAGTCAAGACAGCCCTATTCCAAATGCACCCATCCAAATAACCAGATCCTGATGGTATATCCCCTTTCTTCTTTTAGAAATTTTGGTAGATTGTTGGGCATGATGTTACAGTAGTAGTGTTATCTGTTTTAAACTTGGGGCATATGTTGAGAAAAATGAACCATACACATATTGTTTTAATCCCAAAGAAAAATGACCAAAACACATGGCTGATTTTAGACCTATTAGCCTAGCCAATGTGGTTTCTCGTATCATATCGAAGGTTATTCCTAATCGCTTGAAGATTATCTTGCCAAATGTGATTTCTGATGTCTAGAGTGCCTTTGTCCCAAATCACTTACTCACTGACAATAGTACTGTAGCATATGAGTTGCTCCACAGATTGTGAAATAGAAGGAAAGGAAAAAAGGGGCACATGGTTATAAAACTTGACATTAGTAAAGCCTACGACTGGGTGGAATGGACATTCTTGCAAAGAATGATGGTGAAATTGGGATTGGATCCTAATTGGGTCCATTTGGCAATGGAGACAGTAACCACGGCATCTTACTCGGTTTTAATAAATGGCGAACCAAAGGGTTATATCACTCCTACACGGGGAATAAGGCAAAGAGACCCCCTCTCTCCATACCTATTCTTACTATGTACGGAAGGCCTATCAGCGTTATTGAGGAAAGCAGGGGAGACAGGTGTGCTAAAAGGGATCAAATCAAGCCAACATCGAGTTTGGGTTTCTCACCTCCTTTTCGCCGATGATAGTCTCTTATTTTGTCAAGCAACTGTGGAGGAAGGGCAAAGACTTTTACAATTGCTAGAGCAATACGAAGCTACATCCGGCCAAGCCATCAACCGACTAAAGACTACATTATTCTTTAGCAAGAACACAAAATAGGAAGTCAAGGAGTCGCTAAAACAACTGTTTGGAGCACGGGTAATGATAGAATGTGAAAAGTATCTTGGGCTGCCTATGGCCCTGGCAAATCAAAGGTTAATACCTTTAATGATCTCCAAGAAAAAATTACAAAGAGGGTTATGAGGTGGAAGGAGAAATTTATTTCGAAAGCAAGAAGAGAAATTTATTTCGAAAGCAAGAAGAGAAATACTAATTAAAACGGTAGCCCAAGCAATACCTACATACTCTATG
Organism: Notholithocarpus densiflorus; assembly: GCA_030021035.2. NCBI lineage: Eukaryota > Viridiplantae > Streptophyta > Magnoliopsida > Fagales > Fagaceae > Notholithocarpus > Notholithocarpus densiflorus. The sequence continues at coordinate 33,177 of JARYZH020000668.1, forward strand.
AGCCTTTTCAAGCTGCTAAACTCCATATTTGACAACATAAATTCTTTGCTTGCCAAATACTGGTGGAGACAAACGCAGGAAGAGAGACATTTGGTAAACTAGAAGAAATTGTGTACGGCAAAAAAGGAAGGAGGAATGGGATTCCATGACCTCCATGCTTTCAATCTAGCAATGCTGGCCAAGCAAGCCTAGAGGTTAATACAAGACAACCACTCTCTATTTTATCGAGTTTACAAAGCTCATTATTTCCCAAATTGCTCATTCATGTTTGCTGAGTTAGGTAATAATCGTTTCTTTGTTTGGCGTAGCCTCTTAGCAGCAAGGGACCTCATCAGAGAGGGCTCATGATGGAAAGTGGGGGATGGCCGCAGTATTGGAGTGTTCACGCATCCTTGGTTGTCTCATACTCCTGTACCACTGAATGATGCACCACTAGATATGAAGGTGAGTGAACGAATCGACCAAGACTCAAGACAATGGGACCGGGGAAAAATATATGCCACCTTCAGCCCCTAAACACGAAATGAGATCCTATCATTGCCACTAAATAACCCTAACTCCCATGACTGTGTTATTTGGATGGAAAACAGAGCACAAAAGTTCTCGGTAAGGTCAGCATATAAGGTGGCGGTCCGCTTGAAAAACCAGCCTAAGGCAGAACATTCAGCGGCTCGACTTCATGCGTTGACATGGAACGTGGTTTGGTCCGTCAATGTGCCACCGAAGATATGAACCTTTATATGGCAAGCTTGTTCTAATTGCTTGCCTACTCGAGACAACTTACACCGTCGGCGAGTGCGAGTGGAACCGATTTGCGAGCTGTGCAAACAAGAAACCGAGACTACCACTCACCTATTATGGACTTGCCCCTTTGCAAGAAATGTCTGGGCATTGATCCGAGGTAAAATACAAAAATGCGGCAATGAAGCAAATGGCTTCTTTCTTTTCTTCAAGCAAATGCAAACTAAACTGAGCAAACAAGAACTGGAGACATGGGCGGTCACAGCTTGGGCGATATGGAATGCAAGGAATAAAGTATACTTTGAACAGTTCCAACCTCACCCAAGGATAATTTTGGAAGGAGCAAGGGGCTTACTGGAGGAATACCAAAGCCTTATGGAAGCACAAAGAGTAGCTTGAATGTCCTATTATTCCCTTTTACATGGTTGTGTCTGTCTTTTATTTTTTATGTTTTATTTGCTCATGGGCCCAACGTAAAAGTGTTGCTGGTGCCCCTCATACCCGTGGTCTTAATACATGGGGTTGCAGACTCTTTATGAATCAATACACTTTCTATCGTTTATCTCAAAAAAAAAAAAAAAAAAAAAGACTTTTTTTCTTCTCAAAAAATGTAACTTGCTTAAATCATTAATTTGATTGTTATGCTTTTAGTTTAATTTTTCCCCTTTTATTAAAAAATTAAGATATACAGTATACACTGTCTAGCTCAAAAGTTTAAACATACTTTAGGGCCTCTAGATCTAAAAGCTCTATCAAGATCCACCCTATGGGACTCTTTAGAGCACCACGAGAGAAAATATACAAATAGTAACCTAACCTATTGAAAAACACCTCATTCACCCCAAGAGGCTAGAAGGACTACTTTCTACTTCAATGTGATGAAGATAGAATGAAAAATTTCTTCTTAAGTCTTAAGACACCAGCTAAGTGTTTTTACATGTATGCTAAAATCTCACACACCCACATATAGGGGGCGATATTAGGATTTTGCCCTTATGTTGTAAAAAATCTAGCACAATGTCCCTGTTTTGAAATTATTTAGGTCCGTCTCCTTATTTTAGTACTCGATTTTAAAAAAATCAAGTTACAAGTAGAACTCGCCATTAGTAATGTCGAGTTCTATGCATATTTTGCCACTTAATTTTAATTTTTTTTTAAGTGAAACTCAACTTTGCTAAAGTTGAGTTTCAATTAAAAATTTACATATAACTCGATTTTGAGGATATCGAGTTTTATACTGAACTTGATTTTGTTAAAATCGAGTTTCAAAAACAGGGATAAGGACCTAAATAGTTTCAAAACAGGAACATATTGTTGTTATTTTTGCAAAATAAGGGAAAAAGCCAAATATCCCCCACATATAGGTGAAAACACTAATTTTGTCCCTACATTTTGGGATCACGGTCAATTTTGGTTCCTACATTTTGACATCAGCCAATTTGGTCCTTATTATTTTCAATTTGCAGTCAATTTAGTTTACCGTTAACTTCTAACAAAAAATGCTTACATGACAAACATATTGCATTGTTGGCATGCTTAATATTAAAATATTAAATGAGATGATGACGTGTCTAAATTTTAGTGGCCATGTCAATGCTTAGATGGCAAAAAAAAGCCACATCAGTTTTTTTTTTTTTTTTTAATTCTTTTCTTTAATTACCAAAAATTTTCTTTTCTTTATTTTAATTTTCTTAAAATTTCTTTAACCAATTAGAATTTCACTGTTCTTCTTCCCCAAACCCAAATTCAGCAGTTTAATGTCATCTCTGCACCACAAAAGTCCCACACTTTACGGTCACAATGAAACCCAGGATTATCATTCTCTATCTCATGCTCAATTTTCTACTGCCTTGTTTGAATATTCAAGAACCTCCTCCTCCTCTCTCTTTTCCAACCAATCCATCATCCAAACTTGACTTTTGTGAAAACCAGATCACAATCGACCCTTGAAGAAGAAGACAACCTTTGTACGTTTTCAAATCCCTTTGTTGGGTTTAAAAAGTTGACACAAATTTAGATTTTCGTTTAAAATTCGCTATTCCATCGACTTCTTGTTGCTAAAAGTGACGAATCTAAATCCTTTAGATCTGCAGGTTTCACGGTCGTTGATGATCTAAAAAACAAAAACCGAAAACAACAAAGAAAAACAACCAAATCTAACTCCTTCGTAGAGATAGCAATGGGTCTAGGAATGGTTTTGAATAGATGAGCAAGATTGTTGCTTTTAGTTTTCAGCTCACTTTGATCCCTTGATGCCGTTTAAAATATTGATATTTGGTTTAGGTTTGGTTAAACTGCTGAATCTTGGTTTGGAGAAGACGAACAGTGAATGAGTCTTTAAAATGAAATTCTAATTGGTTAAAGAAATTGTAAGAAAATTAAAAGGAAAAAAACAAAGAATGGAAAAATTTTGGTAGAGATAAGAATTTTTTTTAAGCTGACGTGGTTTTTTGCCATTTAAGAGCTAACGTAGCCACTAAAATTTTGACATGTCAGCATCTCATTTAATATTTTAACATTAAATATGTCAACAATGTAAACTATTTGTCACATAGGCATTTTCGGTTAGTGAGTTAATAGTAAGGACCAAATTGACTGTAAGTTCAAAATAATAGAAACCAAATTGACTATTATCAAAATGTAGAGACTAAATTGACTGTAATCCTAAAATGTAGGGACCAAAATAGCATTTTGGTCAATATATATAGATTCCTAGTAGATAGAACATTTCTTTTTATCGTGTGATCCTAGTTAGTTTTCATGAGGTGTGAAAATTTATATATATATATATATATATAATTTTTTTTTTTTTTTGAGAATCGGTGTGAAAATTGATTGGCTTATGGTTCAACCCAAATGCAACGTATATGAAAAATTATGGGACCACAATCTATTTCACAACCATTTCTATAACTTTTTTATGTGGCTAACTATGAACGATGAAGAAAAAGTAATAAATTTATAGATAGCCAATCACAATTTGGCATATAGGATAATTGTGAAAATTTTAATATGTAATAAAGGTTGTGGTCCACGAATAAACTCAAGAAAGATGGACTAAATTGTGACATATAATTATCCAAAACCAATAAAGATCCAAGTTTCTTAGGTAGAAGTAGAACCATGCTTCACGCATTGTCGTTTCTTCCACAACCCTTATCAAAGATCAACTTCCTTCATGGCCGCCAAATAGACGTAATAATTGATGTTGTTCCTTACACAACAACTAATCAATACGTACTGTGCTATTATCGCTGTTAGACCTACCACCATATGCATGTTACTTCCACCGCCACCATTATGGCATGAGACCATTAGTCTAGCCATCATCACTAAAATATGAGACTAACCAAAAAATCAAAAATAACAAGAAACTGAAAACATTCGGCGTTACAAAGGTCCTTAAGGTCAGTTAATAAGTCAGAATTTCAGATAAGTTAAAAAACTTGAGAGTATTTGAGGACTGCCAATTAGTGTATTAATAGTATATTTTATAATTTTGTTTGCATGATCTCTTGAGAAATATAATTCAACAAGTTGTGGAAGGGACTTTTAAATGTCAATAATGTTTATTGTAATAATCACTGCCTGCAGAATGCAATATGATGCTCTATTGCCATAAACAAACAAGAGATGTTATTTACCCTCATTATCTTTACTAACAGCATTTAAGGAATAAATACTTCATACGTTGGATGGCTTACTACTTCTAATATCTGCTGTTTGATAATTCAATGACATTTCACTTAGATGGAACCCAACATCTGCAAATGGAGCAAAAAGCTAGGAAAGTGTGATCTAGTTGCATATGTAATGCAGCATTCTCGCCTATCTTTAATGCATGCAAACTCAACATTGTAGCTGTTGTCTTCGTCATATTGATTTACGTTGTTGATTTTGTTTTGGCTTCACCTAGGAGTGGAATGGTAAACATTCATCTAGACGAACAAAACCAGAAAGTGCCATTGCGAGGAAAAGCTAGTACTGTCATGGAAGGGTATCTATCAGTTTAGAGATTTAGAGTTAAAACTCAACAGTACATGCATTTGGCAACTAAAATAATTCGCCTAAAACTGGTAATGAAATTTCAAATTCTATAGTTGATTTAACGCCTTGTTATAGACATGCTTTTCATGAAAATGTATTTGCAAAGGCGAGTTTAGTTTATAAGGCGACTTTTTGGCCTTATGAGTGACCTCCAGTAAAAATAGCTTAACAAAAGAAAGACTAAAATCAAATAAAACCAAACTTAGAGGGTATAATTTGCATTTTAGTCTTATAATTTTTATTTTAGGTAACAGCTTGACAAGCTTAGAATGACTGAAAACAAAATTGACCCAAACTTTGCATTATTTTACTCTTATAATTTTTATTTTATACTACACTTTGAGGTCAAGGAAACACAAATAATGATCCAAGGTTGTGTGTGTATGTGTATATATATGTGAGGATAAATAGGCCGAGGACAAGGGAAGATAATAATGGATTGGCGATAGTTCCCGAGGAGCCAAGCCTCCTCAGGAAAGCATTGTGGAAGGTTGGAACTCAGTCATCTTAGGAATGCTTTACGAAAGGTAATCATTCTTTTGAGGATAAGCATCAGGGAAGGTAACAGAGCTAAGCCAGCAACAAAGGAAGAAATATCTGGGGAGAAGGTTGCCACCATCACATTAAATGCTCTACACCAAACCAACTGGCCGCATTTATGGGAAAATGACACCTGAATACTGCTCTCTCAGTTTACAGCTATTCACAAAGCTTCTAAGAGGTTTTGATGGGACAAGCATCTAAGAGATTACCTACAAGATCAACAAGTGGATGGCTGGGATGGAGGATTGAAGGACTATATAAGGGAAAGGCCCCCGTAAAAAATGGGGCAGGTAATTGAGAGAAGGGAGAAAAAAGAAAGAAAGGAAACACTTTGTATTTTATTTTCAGTTAAACTTGGGCTAATATAAGAACATCTCATCCTCGGGAATAACCGAGGAGTGTTATTTCCACTAATCTGTGTCTTTAATTTTGTTGACTTGAGTCCTATCAACTGTGGTCCGCTTTTTTCTTGTAGAATCATTCCTTGGATCGTTACACTCTCTAACAAATATATTGTTTTGGGCTTAGTGGGCTGTTGTCCATTGTTCTTGGTGGGCTGTAGCTCAATCACAGTCCTTACAATTGGCATCGTCTGTGGGAAACAGGGAAGCACTTACAGTTTTGACCAACCATGGTGGGTTCAGGACCAAACAGAGAAGAATCTGTAGGCTCACAACGTGAAGATCAGTTTGTTAATCTTGAAAAGAGGATAGATCGTGAGGTTAATCGGACTCCTAGTGTGCATACAGGTCATACCAGTAGGAGTCACTCTAGAACTGGAAGCCATGTCTCTCACATGGGAAGAAAACTCGAAATCTTAAATTGGAGATAGACTACGTCGCAAACAACAAGAGGCATCCCCTCTTAGCGCTAGAACTGATCCAAGTGGAGATGATAGTACAGGCCAAGGCCTAGAACACCTCTTAGTGAATCCTTTTCTTTATCTTCACAATTGGATAGAGAGGAGCAATATCACAGGAATAGGGATAAAAGCCCGACCCCTAGGAGCTTGGGAATGATGCAATAAGTAAGGCTTTGCGTCAGATTTCTAAATCACCTTTTACCTACAGAATTGATAGGGCTAAACTCCCTCGCCGGTTTATACAACCCACTTTTACTATTTTTAATGGGAAGACCGATCCCATGGAGCATGTCAGTCATTTCAATCAGAGGATGGCTGTTCATTCTAGGAATGAAGCTTTGATGTGCAAGGTTTTTCCCTCTAGCTTAGGACCAGTCACGATGAGGTGGTTTGATGGGCTAGATGAGGGCTCAATTAGCTCTTTTGAAGAGTTCACTAGGGCTTTCGGGGCCCGATTTGTTACATGTAGCAGAGTTCCTCGTCCTTTAGATTCCTTGTTGTCTATGGTAATGAGAGAAAGTGAGACCCTGAAAACTTATTTAGATAGATACTGGGAAACGTTTAATGAAATAGATGAGGATTTTGAAGATGTAGCAATAAGGATATTTATAATTGGCCTCCCCACTGAGCATGATTTGAGAAAGTCCTTGACAATGAAGCTTGCGCGAAGCATGCGTTAGCTAATGGATTGGATTGACGAGCGCAAACGGGTTGAGGAGGATCAGCAGCAAGGGAAGGGGAAGGCAAAGATTGCTCCTCCTAACCAAAGAGATTTCAAGTCGGAGAGATATAATAACAACCGACCTAGGAGGGATTTTGTTGGACATACTGGGCATCCTAGTGCGCAGGTGGTTGGTACAGTGTTCAAGGAGCCCGTTCATTAGATCCTTGAGAAGATAAAAGCTGAACCATACTTCAAGTGGCCAAATAAAATGGGAGGTGATCCCACGAAGCGTAACCAGGGTCTTTACTATCAATATCATTCGGATCGTGGGCACACTACCGAAGATTGTAGAACTTTCTGTGATTACTTGGAGCAGCTGGTCAAGGTCGAGAAATTAAGACAGTTTATGCATTAGCCCTCTAGGCAGGGGAGTCAGGTTGGGCTAGCGTACCAGAGGGAATCTGTCTCGAGACCGTCCTTGGGAACAATTAATGTTATTCTTACGACCCTAGATCGGATTGGGGAATGTCCTTTCGGGGTTATGTCCATAGTAAGACCAAAAACTGAGGACTCGGTCCTTGAGTCTAAGCAAGAGAGAGTGGAAGTCCGACTAGCTTTGAGCTTTTCTGGTGAAGACAAGGTTGGAACTTATCAACCGCATGACAATGCCCTAGTGGTAACCCTTGGGATTAGAGGGTACGATGTAAGAAGGGTCTTGGTAGACCAGGGTAGTGGGGCAAAGATCATGTACCCCAACCTATATAATGGACTTAATTTGAAATCCGAGGACTTGGTTAGTTATGATTCCCCCTTGGTAGGATTTTATGGGAAGACGGTCATCTCAAAGGGCCTGATCAAGTTGCCTATTTAGATAGGATCAGAAGTGGTCGAAGTAAGTTTCATTGTGGTGGATGCTTATTCATCTTATACTGCTATCTTAGCAAGACCATGGCTCCATGCAATGGGGGCTGTATCTTCGACTTTGCATTTGAAGGTGAAGTACCCCTCGGGGGGGGGGGGGCAGGTTGGGAAGTTGATTGGAAGTCAGGCGATGGCAAGGCAGTGCCTGGTCGCCGCTATTAAACATTAGTCTGAGGAGGGCGCCTCGGTTGCCCAAGAAAAGGCCTTGTAGCAATTAGCAGAAGTAACTGAACCCCCGGATATTGGAGACCCGGGGGGGGGGGGGGTAATGTGTGAAGAGCTTGTGAGGGTTACTGTCGACACTGATGCGGAGAAGCATTTTCAAGTTGGGGTTCAGTTGCCTCCTCGGGAGAAAGAGGAGTTATCGGTTTTTCTTAGAAAGAATGTCAATGTTTTTGCCTGGAGTGCGTATGAAGCTCCCGGGGTGGATCCAAATTTCATTTATCATCATTTGAATGTGAACCCAACAGTTGTCCCTAAGAAGCAACCACCTTGGCGTTCCTCGACAGAGCACGCCGAGGCTGTTAAGAAGGAAGTAAATAAACTTAAGTGTGCAGGGGCAATCAAGGAGGTGTTCTATCCAAAATGGCTGGCTAATATAGTGGTGATAAAGAAGAAGTCAGGGAAGTAGAGAGTATGTGTGGACTTTACTGATTTGAATAAGGCTTGCCTTAAGGATCCCTTTCCGATTCCTCGGATTGACCACTTGGTTGATGCTACGGTCGGCCATCCTCGAATGAACTTTTTGGATACTTTTCAGGGATATCATTAGATACCACTAGCTCTGGCCGACCAGGAGAAGACTGCCTTCTTGACCCCTGCTGGAAATTATCACTACCGAGTGATGCCTTTTGGTTTGAAGAATGCTGGATCCACTTACCAAAGGATGGTGATTAGAATGTTTGAGTCTCAGCTCGGAAAAAATGTAGAAGCGTATATAGACGATATGGTCGTGAAGAGTAAAGTAGTAACCGAGCACTTAATTGATCCGGGAAGTGCGTTTGAAATATTGAGGAAACATAAGTTGCGTATTAGGGCAATAAGTGACTTACGACTTCCTCGGAATCCTAAGGAAGTGCAAAAGTTAACTGGAATGACTGCTGCCCTAAACAGGTTTATCTCTCGGTCAGCAGATAGATGTAAACCATTTTTTCAGCTCCTTCACAAGTGGAAGGGATTCGAATGGACTAAAGAGTGTAACATTGCTTTCGAGGAGTTGAAGGAATACCTGTCCCGACCACCTATTCTTTCCAGGCCGGAAAAGGAGGAAGTCCTTTTTGCTTATATTGCAGTTACGTGTCATGCCGTGAGTTTAGTTTTAGTAAGGATGGAGTCCGAGGTGCAGAAATTGGTCTATTATGTGAGTAAATCTTTGCAGGAGGCAGAGATTCGTTACTTGCCACTAGAGAAAGCCATTTTGGCCATAGTACACGCTACGAGGAAGCTCCTTTATTACTTCCAGGCGTATACCATTGTGGTTTTCACTCAACTCCCTCTGCAGTCATTACTTCGGAGATCTGATTATGCGGGAAGAATTGCCAAGTGGGGGACGATTTTAGGAGCATTTGACATAAAGTATATGCCTCACACCGCCATTAAGAGGCAGGTGCTTGCAGACTTAGTAGCAGAATTTACTGAATACCTAGGAGCGGTTGTTACCGAGGAAGGGGAATCAATAGGGGTGCAGGTTACAACAGTTGCTGTCCCCGGACATCCAACATGGAAGCTTTACGTTGATGAAGTGGCTAACCAGAGGGAGTTTGGAGTTGGGATAATGCTAGTATCCCCAGAAAGGATTACTATTGAGAAATCCTTGAGGTTGGGTTTTTCAGCCACTAATAATGAGGTCGAGTATGAAGCCTTGTTAACTGGGGTGGCTATGGTAAAGAAACTGGGAGGTAAAGCTGTTGATATTTTTTCAAACTCAAGGTTGGTCGTCGAACAAGTTAGGGGTGAGCTGGAAGCCAGGGATCATAAGATGTAGGGATATCTTAATAAAGCTCGACAACTACAGTCTGGTTTTGAGTCTTTCTCTATACAGCAAGTCCTGAGGAGCAAGAATACTCATGCAGACTCTCTGGCAACTTTAGCAACTTCTTCGACACAGGGCCTTTCTCAGGTCATCCTCGTCGAGGATTTATTAATGCCTGTTGAGCTGGGATTGATGAGGGTCAGAATACACCAGATAAAGGTTGGTCCAAGTTGGATGGACTCCATAGTTGCATTCTTGAAGGATGGAGCGTTGCTCAATAAGAAGGGAGAAGCAGAGAAAATACGAAGAAAAGCTCCCTATTTTTGGCTGTCCGAGGAGCAAAAATTGTATAAGCACTATTTTTCAGGGCCATATTTACTTTGCGTTCACCCTGAGGCGATGAAGCCACTACTGGAGGAACTGCATGAAGGAATCTATGGTAGTCATACAGGAGGAAGGTCGTTATTGCATAGGGCCTTTACTTAGGGTTATTGGTGGCCAAGTATGCAAAAGGAAGCTCAGGATTATGTTAGGAAGTGTGATCAGTGCCAGAGGTTTTCCCCGAGCATCCATCAGCCTAGGGGCATGCTAAATCCTCTTTCTAGTCCATGACCATTTGCACAATGGGGCTTGGATATCGTAGGGCCATTTCCAAGAGTAGTAGGAAACTGAAGATGGCTTCTTGTAGGAACAGATTACTTCACAAAGTGGGTTGAGGTTGAGCCGTTGTCCAATATCAAGGATGTTGATGCAAAAAAGTTTGTATGGAAGAATATTGTTACTAGATTTGGGATTCCCCATTCCCTTATCTTGGACAATGGACTCCAGTTTGATAGCAAGGTTTTCAGGAGGTATTGTGGTGAGTTAGGCATCAGGAATAGGTACTCGACCCCGGCCTATTCACAAAGGAATGGGCAAGCTGAGGTAGTTAATAAGGTCATAGTTAATGGTTTGAAAAAGAGGTTAGATGAAACTAAGGGCAGGTGGGTTGATGAGCTCCCACATGTTCTTTGGACATATCGAACTACTCCTTGTCGGTCAACTGGGGAAACCCCATTTTCCATGACCTATGGTTCCGAGGCAGTAATCCCTTTGAAGACAGGATTTTCGACGTTGAAAACAAGTCTATTCGATCCAAACAAAAATGATCAGTTACTTCGGGAGAGTTTGGATTTAGTTGATGAACGGAGGGTTACATCCTCTAAACTCCATAACCTCCTTATTTTGTCCTTAATTGGCAATGCATCCACTGATGATTCTCAAAAGCATAATCTTAATTAGTTCTTCTATAAATCTTTAATATCCACCCCCCCTTTCCTCCTATAGATCAGTAGATTCATGACAAAAATAAGCTGTTTTAACTGAAAAAACAAACCTTTTTTTCTTCTCAACTATCCAGATTAGCTTGTCTGGTCTCGGAATTACTAGTACTGGCAGCTGCAAAAAGCCCCCTTTGACTCATTATTAAATAACATAGCTAAGTACTGCCTCATCCCAACCTTGACCCTCATTTTTTATAAAATTAGCTACAATTAGAGACTCCTTTGCAGACAAATCAATATTTGGTTTGGCTTTAAATCCCTAAATCCATCCAATCCAGAGATCCTCCCACACATCAATGCTATTGGCATTACATAGCATGCAATTGATCAACTCTAAGTTTTATGACTTTAACCGGTTAACCCCCTTTAGCCATTCCTTGTTATATGCCCATTCTTGCCTCTTAACACTACACTTGAAACAAAGGATGTCTTGGTCTAAAGCAACCATCCAACCTAGTTTGGCAATCATGACTTAATTAAATTCTTGAACTTTCTGAAACCGAGTCTTCCATGTTGCTTAGGTTGGCAAATTAAATCTCATGTTTTCTAAGCAACGTACCTGCCATTTGCTGCATCAGGCTTGCATCAAAATTTTCTGACAGCAGCATCCCTTTCCTTTTTACACAGCCGCTGAGGCAAATTGAAAGACATGGTGTACGTGGGGAAGAATAGTGTCAAACAGCTGCACGTGTCATACTCATAAAATTAATTCATTTATACTATTTTTTTTGGTGGTATTTATACTATTTCTTATGCTGTCTCTTGTGCTACAGATTAAGCCACATTCGGAAGCCTGGAGATTTTTAGTTTGTTTCACTACTGGCAACTAAAGAGAAAAGATATGTCCACAATATTTTCACAATATTTTTATAACAAATCTTAAGTAACAAGTTGTTACTGGTTGTTATTATTGGTGCAAAAAAGTAATTTTAGTGTTAGGTTCAAATTTGAACCAGTAACAACTAATCACCTATGATTTGTTGTGAAAATATTGAAAAAATATCGTGGATGTAACGCCTCTTGGCAACTAAAAGCCATAAAGCTGTATTTACCGGTTTAGGTGGGGAACAAAGAACCAATGGACTGATGCAATAACCATGCTGAAATTATACCATTTCTTTTATTAATTAGAAACTGTTTGGGCTAATTAAAGTCTCTGTCTGAGTCCTGATAAGAGATAACGAGTGCTTATCTTGAATTACCGAGAATCTCGGCCCAATCATTGGCTTTTATATTTTGTTCCAATCTATAACGATTAATGTTTATCTTACATCAAAAGGCACTGTGGTACCCGCTTAAATGATAATGCTAGATTTTGTAATGTACTCGAACTTCTGCAGTTCACAATCATTTTAGACATCTAGTTACTAGTGTAAATATCATTCAATCGCCGCTATCCTGACTGCTCAGGTCTAAAAGCCCACAGCACCTATTTACATGCTTCATTATAAGTCACTGGGAAAAGGGAAAATGCTCACAAGATCATTTAATCGCTCACAAGATCATTTAATCATCATTTACATTGCACCATAATAATATCATTTAAAATAATATCATTACATTTTGGCATAATGTTAATATAAAGATAGACCAAGGAATTATAGGATCATTTTTATTATTAATAATAATAATAATAAAAAACATAAATTTCTCTGTATTATGTTATCTGCTACAAGAGTCTCCCTCATATATCCTCTATCTCTAGCTTTAAAAACCTGAAACATCAATACAAATTCAACTAAGCATTCAAAACTAGTTAAAATTTTATCAAAATATAAATTTGACAACAGTTATCCTAGTATAAAATGGTTAGAAGGTTTCGAAACTTCATGCTACATGATAAAGTTGACATAAATTGCCGTATAAAGAAAACGAATTAGAAGAAGGGGGGGGGGGGGGGGGGCAGGCGCCAATGAGGGCTTTTGCCAATTTGTGAAACTTGTTCCATGAGCAAACAAAAATTCTTGTAAATATTCACAAAATTCAAAGGACTTTTAAGGATTCAACGAGAGCCTCAACGGCACCTACTGTAGTTCCAACCAGATAATATGCTCTAAGATTTACATAGGCTCCTCTATGTTGCCAACCGATTCCTCCAGCAATATAAAGGAAGAATCACAACTTCTACATTAGCCTGATATGCTGGTTTCTTTTGAAGAAAGATATTAACAATATAATGGTTAGGCCATAAATATCAACTAGACAGGTCGCTGGAAGAAGATTACATCAAGAGCAAACTTGTTTGAAGCTTTCAACAGTATTGAAGACTTTTTAATTGTAAGTACATATTCTATAATGAAAACTGAATTAATGCTTATTTGATCATATAGCATGATTGATAAAAAAGTAATAGCTTCTAAACTTCTCCAAAATTTACAACTCAAGCACTCATTGAGATTAACTCAAATACACTACATAAGAGAAATGTGAGAAAGGTGCCTGAAAGTATAGCTTGCAGGTGATCCAACAACAGTAGGCTCAATTGAACTTAATTTTATGAAAATCATGATAACTGAAACCATATAAATCATATCTGATAAGGACTAGGACCCGTCAAAGAAGAAAAAAAAGGAAAAGAAAAGATCCTGGCTATATTGTCACTCTGAAACAAGATGGGAAGGATATGTACATTTCCAAATCATCATAATATAAAAATTCATTACAACATACCAGGAATTTTATCCAAAAAAATAAACACATTCAGATTGACAGAAATGCTTGTGCACATCTATATCAGTAGCCTCTATTAGTAAGCACTTTTGAGAACAACTAGATGATATCTTGCACGATGCACGGATACTTTATAATTTCATTTTGAAATAATTACTAACTAATTTTTATGATCCATTAAAAAAAATTTAATCTTGTGGTATAATATTTGAATAATTAGCTTCAATCATATTATATATTAAAAAAGCGGAAAACAAAAAAGAAACATAAATTACTATAACATAATTAAGAATATGTGTGTTGCGTGTGTGAATTCACAATTATTTAATTATTTCGGTTAAGTTACCTGCACAATTATTATTTTTACATCAAAGAGTAAGCATATAATTGGTTTGGTTTGTGAGTATTAACCTAACTCCTATCTAGCAATGAATGGTTTGAGAAATAGATATCAAAACTATATATTTCATCAACATGGGGCAAAAATTCCCTTAAATTGCCAAATCATTATGAAGTACATTCCTCCAAGCAATTCTTGAATCTTTTCAGCTAGCTACAACAAAGATACTAATTCTCAAGGAGCTACGTGGTATTGAATTTTTTTAATAAATATACCCGCTAGTGCTCATAAGAGTAGTAAATTCATGTATGTAAACCACCAAATTATGCCCAACACATTATTACTCAATCATTGTATCACTATGGAATCGAGTCCAAAAGGAAGATAATTTTCTTTAACCACAACCATCTTTATAAAGAAAATCAAAGGGGTGATATCTCACCATTGTGCAACTTATTATAACAGAAGTGTAAGGATTCATTTATAATGAGTTTCCAGCATCCTTGAAGCTTCTAATATACATTATCTATGGCCAAATGCACTAAGAAATATATCCTTGGGCACCAAGTCCAATTCTTCTACTTGGAACTCTCATTATGTATTTCTCAAGAATTTACTGAATACATACCAAGATCTAATACCTTGAAAATGTCTTACACATAAGGGATATTTTTGCCACCATGAATTTTCAATCCAAGTGTTGCAAATATGTCATTAGTTATTGAAGAATTGCCTTTGTAGTAATCAAAAACGGTAGTTAAGGCCTAAAAGACAATTTTAAAAAGGAGACTCTATGAATTGTCATTCATAGATCAACTTTATTAAAATCATGATCCAAGTTGGAGAACTAATAAATTCGAAAAGAATTTCATATAGTCAAGAGAAGTAGAGTTAGTAACCAAATTTGGTAGTATTTTTTTCAAACATATTCAAAGAATGTCAAATGCTAAGTTGCAGTTTCTAATTTGAACTAATTCAAAGTCTAGAACTAAAATAATTATATAAAAGAATTAAAAAATCAGCAGTTGCACCAATTTTTTAGGCTGCTTGACTAAGCTTAAGAGGTTAAAAAAACGAACCTAGTAACCTTCAGTGGATAGGCATGCCAACCCTCCCATCTTGAGCAACAGTTGATGCAGAACTGAGATAGGTGCAACTGCAAACAATACAATTATTGGAAATTTGTTGAGTCCTTGGGGACCATGATCCAACCAAAATTTTTTTAAAAAAAAGTTCAAAGATTGGAAGGATAAGAACTAATATTAACAATTTTCAAGTTTATAGAATTTTATAGAGCCTAAGTATTAACAACCAAATTGATAATATGCATCTGGCAAGCTCTAATATACCTAGAGCAGATCCATCAAATATATATATACACATACCTAGAACAGAAAATTATTAAAATTTCTAAGGCAACCATAAAACACATGAAATTTTGAGTAGGGAAGACATGGAGTGGAATATATACATCATATATAACAAAGTTAATTTTGGACTTTGCAAATGTTAAGTCCTGGATGGGAAAGTTACTTGTATCTACACACAAAATCTTGTGGCTTCTTCAACATCCAGAAAAAGTCATGAACACATATACCTCTGCACATGTTGTATTGCACACACTGCCTTAGAGTCTTAAACTTCTAGTTATGTCCCTACACTTATTTTATGTGACTATTGTTACCTGGACCCAAGATCACTGCCAATTACTTGGAGCCTTGGAAAACTACCCGCACCAAAAGAAACTCAAGCCTTTACATTCTTCTTAATACTTTAAAGTATTTGTTCCTCAGTTTTTATATGTCATGAGCAGATTATGTGTTTGGCTTCAATCCTAAATTTGTGTGATCCATTTGTATTTACAGAAATTTGGATATTGATGAATATGGATTAACAAATTATAGATTTTTTTTAAAGAATTTAACTACACCATGCAAAAAGAAAAATTGCAAAATAAAAAACCCAAAAGTAGGTTCTTTTTTTTACCTTGACAGGTCGACTGTTTGGCTTGAGGTTGATCCTATATTCCTGGAATCAACATTCAGAATGTTAAAAGACCACATAAAAACCCAAAGTTCAAATTCCATTTAATTTTGGCAAGAAATTTTTCAGAAAAAATCTTTGAAGTGCTACTTTCTATGGAAACAAAAAGGGACATTTTATTTTTAAGAGAAACAGAGTTAGAGAGATTTACGGACCTGGCGAAATTGATGCCAAGCGGAGAGAACATATCGGTCATGTATTTGAGGCCCTTTGAAGTCATTGTTTTAAAATTGAGATTGAAAAGGAAAAGTGAAAGGTCGGAACTCAGAATAGCAAGAGGTAGAAAGTGATGAGTTGGTGTAATTGAGGAGAACGTTTGGGTTTTGTAAGAGACATGAAGAGGAGAGGGTTGATTTATAATAGAACTTCAAAGCCACTGTGTTAATTGTACCTGGCGTTAATTGTAGTTATTACTTATTAGAGTTCGGCTGGGGTTAAAAATGGGCTTGAGCTTGCTATGAACTTTGATTTTGGACAAAACCTTTTGTTAATTTTAAATGCCAGCCTATGTTTTTGCAAAATGACTCTATTTAAGCGCCACATGGCAAGACCTCGTGCACTCCCGCATGAGATCTCTGCTTTTATATATATATATAAATATATATATATATATATATATCTATTGATTGATTGATTTATATATGAAATTGCTCAAACTAATGCGACGATAGTCAGTTATTTTTCTGGGTTAATGGTTTTGGGCACCAAAGCTACATGAGTATAACTAGTTTTCTTAAGGATGTGTCCTGAATTTAAGGTTTCTAAAACAGCAGCAATAACACTGTTACCTACAATACGCCAATATTTTTTATGGAAAAAAGCAGGCATACCGTCTGACCTGGTGCTTTTTGTAGGGTACATCCGGTGTAGGGCTTGAACCACCTCCTCAGCTCTGAATTCCTGGAGAAGCTTAGTATTCATGTCTGCGGTAACACGTGTCCACCACTTCAGTGATGGTTGCTAGATCATGAGGATTTTAGCAGTTGAGCTAGTATACAGATTGGAAAATAGTTCACCACAATTTCCTCTACATCTCCCAATTCCTCCTTCCACTCTCCATTCAGATTCTTTAGTCGTTCAATTGTATTTTTCTGTCGCCGCTGACTAGCTTTAGTGTGAAAGAATTTTGTATTGCAATTCCCTTCAACCACTAAACCTGTGATCTTTGTTGCCACATTATCTCCCCACACTCCAACAACTCATTCATTTCCTCCCTCAGTTTTCTGCATTCATTGAGAACATCAACATCTCTCTTCCATTCTCTAATCTCTCAAGTTGCTCCTTCTGTTATAAATTTTTTTGATCTTTTTTGAAAACTGACCTCTCCCACCATTTCAATTTTTTGGCACATGCTTTAATGGCTTTAGTTACCCCAAACATTCTGCTACCTGCAATATCAGTACCCCATGCTTCACGAATGGTTTCCTTGCAGCTAACATCCCATGGCCATGCTTTTTCAAACTGGAAAAGGTGCAGTCTCTGCTGTCTTGTCTTACAGCAACACTTGTCTATGATCAGACCTTGAGGCCAAAACGTGATGCACAACTGCTTTTGGAAAGAACAATGTCCATGGATTAGTTGCAACCACTCAGTTTAACTGCTCCTTGACATTGGCATATCCCCGTGTCTACGATTATTCCATGCAAACCATGATCCTTTGAAACCTAAGTCCTTCAATCCGCACACTTCAAGTGCCTCGCTAAAGTCCTGCATTTGTCTTTCTGCTCTCTCTGCCCTTCCTAGCTTCTCTCTATTGCTCAATATTTGATTAAAATCACCAATCACCAATCCTTTAATCTACTCAACAGCTTCCAACTCTCTGCTTTTGAATCCTTCCCCGGATGTCCGTAAAAACCAGTTAGTCTCCACATTCTTTGTAACTTTCTATCCTTGACAACCATTTCAATATGATTTCAAGAGTACTGTATCAATTCCATATCCTCACCAACCATCCACATCATAGCCAAGACTCCACTTCGTCCTATACTTGGAACAGAAAAGGCACAACTAAGTCCCAAGTTGCTTCTTATGCTTTCGATTTCATTGCAAACATTCTCGTTTCCATGAGAAACAAGATGGTAGGCTTATTATCCTTCACGAGATCATGAAGGCTGCGAACTGCCTGAGGGTACCTAAGCCCTTGGCAGTTCCAGCTTAAAAGATTCATTGCTTTTGGTGGGGCTAGGTCTCAGCCTCTGCGGTTGGTATGATTGTAGTTGTTAGATAGACGAAATCCCAGAAGATACGGCCACCAATTTAGCCCTCTTTTGTTCAGAGTCCTCTGGTGTTTCCTGTAGATTCACATCTCCTTTGCGTTTCCCAGTTATTTGGCTTTCTGCAGGTGCAACAAATTCAAAGTCCATTTTCCTTCCATTTAGCAAATGTGTCCATGTTGGGCCATGGCCCACTGCATTGTTATTTGCCACCCCAGCCACATTGTTATTTCCACATCGTGCAATTACTTGCCTGAACTCTTTCATATCTTGCTCGTATACCAAACTGACCCCACATCTCCGCACATACAAGTGTGGACTAGAGGTCTCAAATACAACCATAATCCAATTGCATTCACCATGAACAGTAGGAAACCAATTGTCACGAGATATGTACACTAGCCAAATTTGATTCACACCAGAAGTCACACTAGAGAAAGTTTCAGAGACATAGCGACTGTGAGGCATATCACCAAAAGCTATCACACGAGCTCTAAGACCAAATATTTCGTCCGAAGCGTCAAACTTATCGATTGGAACAGGTGGATATAATGCATCGAAACAAGCACAAAGATTAAATCCCATCAACTTTTTATTACTCCAATTTGGAGGTAGCTCTATGCTTATTGAGTTCCCCGAGCTTTTATGAGTTAACCACTTTGGAATTTCAATTCCAGGAAAAATTAAATGAAAAGAAGTTCCTGATCCAGTCTCTTTCCTTTTGGTAGAAGTTTCATTTCCAGTTTTTGGACAAAAGAATCCCTGTACCAACAACACCCCCAAAAAAATAAAACATGATATTTAACAGTTCAAGTTCAAATTCGAGTTTGAGAGAGAGAAGAGATTACCTGTAGGTAATGGTTCAATATTGTAAATGCTACTCTGTCGCTGCTGTCATTATACCGATGCGAGTCAAAGTAAGGTCGTGATAGACTGCTTTGTCTTCTGACTGGCTGTGGTGATGGTTCTAGGGAATGATGATATTGAGCCTTTATAGATCTCATGGTTGATGAAAGCTCAGGGAATGATTGAAAATTATAGCAGTGGACCAAATCATTCCCAGCTGGGAGATTGATGCTTGCAGGCAAGGTATTAAAATAGCCTCTTAGATCAAGTTTTTGTAGGTTGGAAAACAACTGAGGACTCAAGTCAAGATTGGATTGGGGAGTTTCAATACTGGCATTTCCACTCCATTCAAATTCCGTCAAATACTTTATTTGCAAAATGTTCTTTGGCAGGTTAGCAAGTTTTAAGCATCCATAAAGAACGAGTTTTTTGAGAGACCTCAAAGTACCCACGTTGTTTGGAAGACTTTTGAGATTTCTGCAGTGTCTTAGATCTAATAAAGTAAGGGCAGTCAAACACTTGATTGATGAGGGTAGTTTCTCAAAAGCGGTATTACCCAAATAAAGTTCCGATAGACTTTTCAAAATTCCATTAAATTCTGGAAACTCTTTGATTTTTGAGCAACCATAAAGATTAAGAATCGTAAGGGACTCCATTTCAGTTCTCATGCTAGGAAGATTGATTAGAGAGTGGCAGTTTTCCAGATCTAAGACAAAAAGCCTACTGAGTTGTCCAATGGATGGGTGGATCTTAACCAAACTAGTGCAATTCGCAAGATATAGTCTCTCAAGGTTTGGAAGCCCTCTGAATTCAGGTGCCTTAATAAGGTTTGTGGAATTGCTAAGATCGATGAACCTTAACTTCTCTAAATACTGTTACAATGGGGAAAAAATGGAATAATATAGAGTTAATAATCAAAAATAATAAATTATTAATGAAAAGATCAAGCACAATTACATGAGATAGTATCTCTTGTACATGCTCCATATAGTGCGAGCATGAGGGGTAATTATAGAATAATCTGGGAGTACAATTAATGGGTACAACTCACAAAACAGTAGGTCCCGCTATTTAAATACATTAATGAGACTCATTATTCATGTTAGATGAGGGAGTACACATTTATTGTACATTGGAGTATTCTATAATTTTCTGGAGATAGTGCAATGCATTGAAGCTACTCCTAGAGAGAAGAAAAACAGTAAATAATAGAAAGAGAGTTAAAAGAACTAAATTACCTTTACTCCTTCCCAAAGATATTTAATTTTGCTCCACTGTAAACGAAGTTCAACAAGTTCTTTAGGTTGGAAACTGGATGGTAAACATATTGAAGAATAGTGATCCCATTCAAGAACTCTTAGATCATTAGAAAGATGATTGAGCCCATTTGGGATCTGCACACCATCAATTATAAGCAATCTAAGATTACACATCTTTGAAAAAGCTATAGGGGTGGCTTCATAGTTCCGGTATGCTCTTTCCCCTTCAAAAAACTTTAGGACTATTGCTTGAATTGCTTTTGTTGCCTACGAATTAAAAGCAAAGGATCAATGAACTTGCACAAGAAAAGATAAGAATACTAGATTTACTCAATTTTTATACTTTTATAACAATTGGTGGACTTAAGATAGCTGAGGGAGGGAAATTGTCCCATCAAGCCCTTCTATAACACCATATGTAAAAGTTTTTTTCTTGATAACCTGTTTAAAATTCATATATTAAGATAGAATTTTTTTTTTTTTTTTTTAAATTTTTATAACCATACATTAAAACTAGAAAGGTGCAATTCTACCTTCTAGAAATTCAAGACTAGAGGGAAAAAAAGAAGAAGGAAATTACAACATTACTTTTAAAGTGATGAAAAAAATAGAATTAAGCCTATGAAAGAAGTTTCCTAAAAAATTAAATATCCTAATACGTCAAGACATGAATGATAGATTGATTACATCAAAGAAAGATAAAATTCAAATTTACAAGCAATGACACAACCACTTTATACTTTCAAAATATATCCCATTATGTTTTCATAATATAAGAAATCGTAAGAGATTTATATTAGCATTTTAAGTGGAAGTTTGTATTCTATATTTCATTAGATGATTAAGTACTTGGGTGGCTACTTATCTATTGTCAATTTTTCAAAGAACTAATTTTTCAAATGAAATTATGATATTGTACCTTCCATTCTTGTTTGCTCAAATAAAACTTTAGTTTTGAGATTGTTCGTACCGTATAATTTGTCAATACATGAAACAAATCCTTACGAAGCCACAATCTACTGCGCTTTCCAGGCTCTTCACGTGATTCTCGACGGATAATTTCTCTACCCATTACTTGTAGAAGATCATGTGTCCACAATTTCTTGTCTTTTACGGTTAGGAGAGATTTATCCATAAGAACACTTATACCAATCCTCACTTCAAATCCACAATACTCTAATATCTCTATTACTCGATTTTTCATCTCCCCTATAAAGAAGCAAACAATATCCAAGAATATCTCCTTACACATTTCCTCTAGTCCATCATAACTTACTTTAAGTATATCAACTATTTCTCGATTGGGAATTTTTTTGAAACTTTCCAATGCACTTTGCCATACATCCATTGTTCTTCCAGCCAAAAAGGAACCCAAAATTACAAGAGCTAATGGAAGGCCTTTAGCATAGTATGCAACATCTTGGGAGATCTCTAAATAACCTTCTCTGGGTTGCTCATTTCTAAAGGCTTTCAAACAAAAAAGTTTTAGAGCATCTTGATCATTCAATGTGTTGGGCCTATATATTTTATCTTGATGCACTCCATGTTGGACCAACAAATGTTCGTCTCTAGTCGTTATGATGATCCAACTCCCCAATCCAAACCAGTCATGCTCTCCAACCAAGTTTTCTAATTGGTCTGATTGATTAACATCATCTAGGACAAGTAGAACTTTTTTTTGATATAGCCTATTCCTGATCATGTCAACTCCCTCATAAAAATTCCATATATCTATATTAGTTTTCCCCAAAATTTGTGCAAGTAGCTGCTTTTGTAATGGAAGCAAACCATCTTTTTCTGAAACTTCCCTAACATTTGTGATAAAGCTCGAACCTTCAAAATGATTAGAGTACATATCATAAACAACTCTAGCAAGAGTTGTCTTTCCTATCCCCCCCATACCACAAATCCCTATCATGCAAACATTGTTCCCAAGACCTAAATACGAAGTGATCAATTCCTCCACTGAAGAATCTATTCCTACCAAGTTTTTGGTACCGATTGAGAAATTTAATCCCAGTTTATGCAATATCTCTTCCACAATGTGTTGGATAAATTCCGACTCATGCCTGTGGAGGAGATAAAACAATAATTAGGGGATGGTTCAAAAATATAAGAATTCATTAGCTCAAGCAATGTGGATAAACTACCCATATAAGTATTGTATGATTATATATCAGATATACATGTCAATGGTCGGGTTAAGAGCTACATTTTTTGTTATATCCAGTTGAAAGAGATCCATCGCGAATTTTCTTAACAACTTACAGACATTTGTTGTCCTTTACTACAACATATGGGCCTTCCTAATCATAGAAAAAATAAAAAATAAAAAGCAGCAAAAGAGGGAGAGAAGCACAAAGCTAATTAGTAGCTGCAAATACATCAGGAGAGGAAAAAAAGTGAATATCCTTACTCCAATTAGCAATGATATTAGAGCATTCACATTAGCTTATGCAAAAATTCCTCTTTATTATAAAAGAAGAACCTACTTTATTTATTTTAGCTAACCTCTTTTCAAAACACTCACATTTGATTATCTATATTTTATACTTATCATTTTTTATTAATTTTTTTAATCGTTTCTCTCACTTCACTCACAACAACTCACATTCACTCTCTTCCTTCACCGTCTGAGAAACAAGACAACCCACATCCAGGACCACCGTGACTCAAGTATCATTCAAACCCCCTCTCCTTTAATCACCGGCTACACAACCTTCAAATTGCATCCAAATCACCCAAAAATCAAGCTCAACCCACTCCAAAATCAACCAAACCTATTCGAGCAAACCCCTACTGACAGAGATGCTCCCACCCACTCAGTCAAAAAACCATTACACAACGACGCCAACACCTCAAAATAACATGAAAACTCATAAATGTTGCCTCATTGTGCCGTCCGTGGAGCAAGTGAGTAGATCTGACGTTGTTGTATTGATTGAAAACCAGATTGGAAGCAGATTTATTGGAGGACAATTATGGGAGTAGAGTTGTTGGCATAGAGGAAAGCAGAATATGGCCCTACAGGTGGTCTCGAGCACAATTGGACAGGTCTTGTAGGCAGCAAAGGCTTTGTTTGAGTGTGTGTGTGTGTGTGTGTGAGAGAGAGAGAGAAAGAGAGAGAGAGAGAGAGAACATAGGGCTCAGTTAAAGCAAAGAAATAATAAAAAATTGTTTTGTATAAGCTACAACATCACCTAAATTTGGACAAGCACTATAGCAAAATTTTATTTTGCCAGATGAGTACATAAGTTGATGCGAGTGTTCTTTGGGGTTCATTAGCCAAATTTAAGGCCTTGTGCTATTTTAGTTCAACTGATGTGAATGCTCTTAGCCCACTAAGTCCAAAATATATTTTGGCTAGAGAAAAAGAATTGCAAGATTGAATCCTGCCAACACAAACCCAAGTTGTGAAAATATCCCTCACAGATCCAACAACATTCCATTCTGCTATTTTTTTTCCTCAAAATGTAATGTGAAAAAAAATGAAAAAAGTAAAGATAGAAAATAAAAATAAAAATAGAGAAAATGAACTAGGCATTGAGCATGGCAACACTCCGTTGCTAATCCCTGATACAATAGAGCTTGTTGGAGGAATCGAAGCAGGAGCCAAGGAATTTGAGGATGGTGCCCAGCTCCAACACCATAACCTTGTCATCCTCATTGGCATAAAAGCAGTTGAAACCTTGTTCAACACGTCCATGTGTTAAAGGTAGACAATGCCAGTCTGGGCTAGCCTGGAGGTTTGACTTCAGTTTTGGGGTGGGTTTGTTTTTATGGTTTGGGGTTTGGTTTTTTCACTTGAAAGAGAGAGAGAGAGAGAGAGATATTAGGTGTGATTTTGGAAAATTTGCCAATGGTTATGGGTTCCGTTTTGATTATTTGTTGTGACTTTGATTGATTTTGTTTAGTTTAGGACTCACGGAGATCTTAAGAATTTTGTTCAAGTTGTTCTGAATTGACAAGGATTTTGAAGGATTGCACATATGCTAATTTAGATTTTTATTTTGTATTTGATGCAATTTTTTTTCTTGGGATTGTTCTTTGTAATGGCCAAATCAACAAGGAGAACATTGTTGCTTGTTTCCATTAATTTGACAAGCACATTATTGACAAATTCAATGCCATTAGAAATTCATCATTTACAGCATATTATGCTACTTACATTCTATATTGTTTTCTCCATCGTTTATGAAAGAAGAATATCATTTAAATATCTAACAGAAATAAATTAGTAATGGAAATTACCTATCTTGTAAATGCCAACCAGAGAGATTGGCCACTTCTATCAAAGCAGCTCTCCACATTTCAACCTTCTTTGTGTTTTCTTCAAAGTGTTTTATGTGTTCAACAAAAGCTTTTTCAAAAGTTCCTGTTTGTTTCCGTACTGTAGATGGATCCACATCATAAAAAACCGGTAGAACTGTCATTCCGTTCTCTTTCTTGCATCTAACAATATTGACAAGTTCATCCAAACACCATGTTGAAAATGCATAGTTTCTTGAGAGAATGATGATAGCAAACCTCGATTTTTCTATTGCTTTCAAGAGCTCTGGCGAAATAGATTTTCCTATCTCAAGTTCTTCATCGTCCCTAAAAGTCAAAATGCCCTTCTTTTTCAAAGCAGCATATAGATGATCCGTGAAACTTCTTCGAGTGTCCACGCCTCTAAAACTTAGAAACACCTCGTATTTCCACCAACGTCTTGAAGAAGAAGATGATGGTGATGGCGTAGACCCTCCTTGAGTGCTCATGGTAACCATAGGAAATATACAGATTAAATTTGAACCACAATATGTATGGAGCTGAAGAAAATAAGTTAAAAGAAACATAAATTAGAGAAGAAGAAAACAATTTGATGTATGTATTAAGGAGGGCATATTGAAGAGATGAATGTGTGTGAACTGAAAAGTCAAACTTACAGGTTTGGGAAATAAAAAATTGCAGCAGTAATTGTAAAGAGCAAAAGCCAGTGGAAATCAACGCCGGGCTGGATTCAGCTCCTATCAGATAATCGCCTATTTGGTTAAAGAATAAGCACTGTTCTCAGTGTGTATTGGGAGAGATTAAGGAATGGGCACTGTTCTCTGTGTGTGAGAGAGAGAGAGAGAGATAGGAAGCCCATTGTTTTGGAAGCTCAAGATAAGGCAATAGCCAATAGATGGAAAACTAGACTAAGACTAAGGGTCCGTTTGGATACAGCTGAAAACTGAAAACTGAAACTGAAAATTGAAAAATACTGTAGTAAAATAATTTTTAAATGTGTGAATAGTGCTGTGGGACCCAGTTTTAATGAAAAAGTTGTTAAAAAATGAAATTTGTGGGTCCCGTACACTGTTTACGGGACCCACAAACTGATAAAAGAAGTTGAAAAGTCAACAAAATACGGCTACTGTTCATTGAACAGTAGCCGTTACTTTGAATGTTCTTATTTTTCACGCATTAAATAATATAATTACTATTTTTAGGGATAGACACTGTTTTGCTAAGATTTTCTGAAATTGTTGTCTTAGGATTTTCCTATGAAAGTAACAAATGACATTCTACCAATGCACATTCGAGATACAATCACCCGTCATCTACAACAAAAAAATTAGTAAAATACTAATTATTCTCCATTATTTTCAATCAAGTTTTAGTTTTCACCATTTTGAGAAGACATCAATTATTTTTGCCAAAAAATTTCAAAGTTAAGGCAATAATAGGAAGACCAATGAGGTAAACAAAATGCACAATAAAAAATGATTTTTTTTTTTTTCATTTTCCTTTCTTTTTAGTATTCTTGCATTTTTTGAAGTGATTTTGTTGTTTTCTTTTCCAAATTTTTCAATGATAGTGACTTTTGTTATTTTTAATTGAGACTTAGAATTGTTAATGCAATTTTATTTGGCCTATCATTGTTGTGGAAATTCCTATTGTTGATATGAAACATATTGATAATGAACATTTTTTTTGCTTATTTGTAAAGTGTCAAGAAGTCAAAAAGTTTTTAGTTCAGTAATTTTGTTATTGTTGCATCCCATGTGTTTGGTAAATTTTCTTTTAGAAATCTTATGCGTCTTTTCTCAAATCTGTTAGTAATTTTTATTTTGTTCATTCCATTACAAATAATATGAATCTCCACCATTAAATTTTTAGCTAATTTGAGCTTTCTTGGTAAATTTTTATTTTGTTTAGTTAATCATCTTTAAGGAAAAAGCCAAAAAGAGAATAAGACAAAATATAATTTACTCTAGAGCATTATGCTTTTAATGTTTTTATGTATAGATACTTAAGGAATTTGATTAATTCTTTCTTAGAATTCCTATTATCCTTACGTCTAGCCTCTTAGATTAATTTTTGGGGGTTCAAGTGATAGCCTAGCAACATTCTTTATGATGTCCCCTATTTGTGGTTCAAAACCCTCCATCCCCCTTCCACCGCCATCTCTCTCTCTCTCTCTCTCTCTCTCTCTCTCTCTCTCTCTCTATATATATATATATATATATACACACACAATCAACTGTTCAAATTAAAAAATTCACATGTGTTACCCTTTAAAAATTTTATTAGATGTATAGATGGTACTTTTGGTTTATGAAACATGATCAATAAAACGTGATTTTTATATAATTATATCTAGACTATATTGCAATGTCATGATGGATAGATTAATCTTATTTTACTATAAAATCTAAGTAATCATGTGATTTATGAATTTGAAGAGTTATATATTACGGGATTTGTTCATATGATGAAATAAAGTTTGCTTTTTGCATTATATTTGATTTTATATTTTCACTTTATGATATATGATTTATTGATTATGAACTATTGCATAGTTATCTTTATATTCTTTTTCACTTAGTTTCAATTGTGTGGAAGAAAGAGACGTGGATCTATGTTTTGGAGAAAAATATACCTGTAAGTGTTGAATTACATACATCTGTATAGTAATAAACAAAGTATACATGGTTAGAACTTAGTCTAATAGTTCTTACATGGTAAAATTTTTTTATATAAAATTTATTGCACTGTATTTTCATACATATCTCACTATATATAATACCCAACTACAAAATATATTTAATTTGTTAGTTGTTACACCACAAAAAAACTTCTAATATAAAACATGAAAGCTCGAATTTATGTGAAAACACAAGAGCTGTTTAGACTCCCAAATTAAAATTACGGCTCGGTTGATTTTACTCTAACTTAAACTAAGTGCGAAATAGAGTAAATGCGAGCAAACAAACAATTTAACTATTCTAAGCCATATTCATCAAATCACAGCAGTAAAATGAAAGCTAAAAGAGTAGGGAAGAAGAATACAAACACAAGATAACACGCCGATGTGTTATCGAAGAGGAAACCGAAGAACTCAGCGAAAAACCTCTACGCCGCCCTCCAACTGGTAAATCGATCCACTAGAGAATAAGTTGGAGTACACGAATAACAAAAGACCCTCCAAGCCTAGTCTACCCCATGTACTCAAGCCCTTCAAGCTCTTGCTACCAACTGACTTAACAAAGTCTGTCTTCTCTAGCTTTTCGAATCACGCAATTCAGCCTGATTATCCACCAAACAAATGGCTTCTTCCAATACTTCCCAGCAGCACCAAAACCTCACTTTACACTCAGGATGGGTGTGGTAAGTGTTTGGACTATCAACCTCTCAAGGATTTGGAAATGGAAATGTAGGACTTGAGGAAAACCACAATAGATTATGTAGAGAATTGTGGGTATGACAATTTCTCACTCTCAAGGGTAATGGCTAGGGTTTTCTCTCTGAAAAGTACTCCTCTCAATATGTGGGTAAAGTGAGTATATATAGTGTGGGTAGAGACCTGGTGTATCATATATGACAAATTGGCAAAACAGAATGTTTCATGGGTATCTCGCGGGAAGGCCTTACCCGCAAGACACTCGTGAAAACCAGCTGTCACCATCTGTCATGACTCTTCACATTCTAGTCATATGTTGAGCACATACTTCACTTCGCAGGAAGGTTTCTCGCTAGCTACCCGCAAAAACTTCTTTGATCTTCAATTTGCCTTGAGTCTTCACACTCTCTCTCACACACAACTCTTACAATGAAATCCCACATAAAATACAGGGTACAAAAGATTGAACAAAATTACAATCAAATTTGGCACGAAATTAAAGCCAATACAAAATATTTGTAAATCACAACTTTACAAAACATAATTTCAAATAACACATATTGAATTTTAAAAATATACAATATAATATATTGATTCAATAATTATCCAATAAAACATATTTATATCAAATTTTCCTGCATATCGCGCGGATTAGCGACTAGTTATGCATAAAATATAAGCTTATAGATTATATAGTAAATAATATCCAATTGGCATAAAATTTGATATGTGTATTAAGAACATAAAGAACATGCAATTTAACAGTTAGATATTCAAAATATGTAGTAATGTGAATGTTATTGAGTAAGATTGTAACCTTAGACTACAACTAATTTTGTAACTAAATTTTGTCATTTTTCTCCCATCATGACAAGTGGCATATCTAACATGTTAAAAATCTCCCAAGAGATGTATTGGTATAATTCCAAACCAACGTAATTTGTTAGTCCCAAAGACACCAACTAAAAAAACTATTGTGTCTGTTAGCCAAAAATAAATAAAAAACCATTATTCTTATTACGAAAATACTACTTAACACAATTAATTGTTTGTGCCTTGTTTCCATCATACTACCACCAGAAACAATCCCAATCAGCACTGTTTCATGTATGATTTACAAGAGACATGAGATGGATCGCTTTGCGAATGATTTATAGAACACTGAGAAATCAAGAGAGAGAGAGAGTGTGTCGATAAGGTAGAGAGGCAAAGACAGAGACACTAGAGAAATCTTATGGACTGAGACCATTAGAATGTGAGGCACATAAATGAATACGTGGAACGCAAGGCTTGATCTCCTAAGGATCTCAAGCTCTGATAACAAAATCTAACGGAGTGATATTTGGTGAATAGTGATCAATTTAGAAGGGCTAAGTTGCTTAAAGTAAGGTTGGGCTAGCTCTTCAAAAGACACTCTTGGAAACAATACCTCTCAGATTGTGGCTATTTTCTCATTGACAAAAGCTTATTAGACTTGGGCCACCTTATTTATTTAGAGTTACATAAGCAAGTTGCGGATTGGCTAATGAGTTAGTTACAAAGGCTACCTTTAATTGGCCAAAGCCTAACAAACAACTCTTACAAGTATACTGGTGTACGCCTCAAGAGTGCACTCACTCTTTGATGGACAACATGAAATTCTTTGCAAGTCCATTTCTCAATATGACAATTATTAGTTGACATGAATGGTGGAAACACTCTGTTCAATGACTTCACTGGATTTTTTCTTCCGTTTACCCTTAGTCCTATATAGGAATTACATAACTATATATTATGAGCTAAAGAGACAAGATGTCGAGAAATTATCTAACATAACTAGCTATAATCTTGACCTCATCTTCTCTAAAAGTTTGCCGACCTGCTTTCTTGTAGGCTTTGGATCTGCAATATAATAGAGATAATAGGTAAGGAGAGTAAGTTATTTTGAAGAGTAGGTTACTTGGAGCCTATAATAGCAAATACCAAAACTGACCAGGTCGATTTATATGCCATGAAAGCATTTTGCACAGCAGGTTTTGCACAAGGTCAGGTCTTACCAGTGTATTTCCAAAAACACATAAATCAAGGGGAAAAAAAAAAGAACAAAAGGAGTATACATCTATGTGGGTAAAATAAGTTATATAACTGACTGTATTCAAGCAGAGCATAGCCCAGTATTAAATGTTTATGATTAGCTTGGCAAGATGAATAGGATTTTCGAAGTTTAGCTCGAGTTATCACTGTGCACTCTTGGTGTAATGATCACTCCATAAGAACAAAATTCTTGTGAGGTGTAGGGGACAAATATCGGGGTTCAAGTCTCCAAGAGAGAGTTTCACACATATATATATATATATATACACTTAAATTAAGTTAGAGTTAAATTTCTGTCTTCTATCAAAAAAAAAGTTTAGCTCAAGCTCATAAAGGCTGATCTTTTACATCTCTACAAGTAATATATTATGCTGTAATCAAGCCATGCAGAGGTTGGCTTGTTTCATTAGTCAAGCACAAATCTCAAGCATAATTCAGCAAACAAGCTTTGTTAAAAAAAATATTTGTTGTTGAGGGGGGAACCAAAATAAATTTTATCTAAAGATCATAATATATGAAAGTAATACTTTCATTATAAATAAGTGAGCCTAAGCTGCATCATTAAATATTTTTTTAAAGATTTTTTTTCTTGTTTTTTTTCCTCAAGCCTATATTGATTCCATAACAAGCCCTATTAATAAGATTAAGTTGAGCCTACGCTCAATTTTTTATCCTTGAACCTATGAACGGGTGGTCGATTGTTCCCTGTATTGACAAGAGGGTATCCATAATATTGATTACACATAGATGTATTGTTTTTGCACATGTACATCTCTCTGTGAGAGAGAGAGAGAGAGAACCTCGAAATATGCCTTTCGTATCATACAAATAAACAAATTCCTTCATGGAAGGCAAGTTTCATTTTATATTAAATTTGTTGTGAAAAAAATTGCAAACTCATCTACTTCGATTGCGCACATTTATTTCATAATAAATTTGTTGTGAAATACAAATGAAGGTAATAAACTTAGTCATGTGTATTTTTCATATCATTTTTCTTTGCAAGTACTTTTAACATTTTTTTTTTTTTTTACTTTTCTTAATTGTATCTTTATTTATTTACTCAATGAAAATTCCTATAATCCTTCTAACATATGGAAATTTTAAAAGATAAATTTTGTAAACTAAATCATTATCTTAAAAAAAAAATGATCTCTATCATTTTTTTTTTCTTTTTTCTATTTTTTCTATTTCATTATACACATATTTGATAGGATCTTTTTTTTTTCTATTTCATAATACACATATATTTGATAGGGTGAAATTCGGTGCCTCCTCCCTTGCTTTCAAAGAAAAAAAAAATCAATTCTCATGTAAGTCTCTCTATTTTTATTTTTTAATGTTTAGTAATTTATATTTTTTTAATTTTTAATAATTTAGATTTTTCTTAATTCTTAACTATTAAATTGAGGTTAAAACTTAAATAAGCTTTCAAATATTTTTTTTTTATCGTTTTTAATTATTGAATTCAAGATTTTTTATTTATTTAAATATGTGGTGGTGATTACTTGAGCTTTAAAGCTTAATATATTATTTTGCAGATTCCCTTTATATTTTTTTTAGCCATCTCTTTCTATATTAGTTATATAGTTAATTTTGGACTTATATATGATTTTTTTTTAAAAAAAACTTAATCTTACACGCATGCATTCATTATATAACTTAAAATAAAAGATTACTTCCCTTTACTTTATTTTAATTATCTATTTTATTATTTAATTTTAATTAAGTTAAAAACCATTTTCTTATTTTCTTTAGTTTACCCATAATTCTTGATTAAGCCGTGCATCGCACGAGTATAATACTAGTACTACTATAATTTAGTGCAGTCACTTAACGTAACGACAGCTTCTAAGTTCAACTTTTATTTTATATATACACACACTAGTATGATGTACGGCTTAATTAAAAAGATATATGTAAAAAGTCAAAATTATATTAATAATTAGTCAGCCACATGATAAAGACAATTAATATTATTATTACAACATATAATATATATCTATATATATAAATATTAAAACAATCAAAATAAATATGTATTAACACTTTGTATAAACATGGTATGTAATATATAAATTTTAAATATTAAAACATAAAATAATGATATATAATTAAAACAATCAAAATAAATATTTTATTTATTTTATATTACTTGAAACTCTTGCTAATCTAATTTTAGATGAAGTAGAAATTTAAATTTTTTATAATTTAGGAAATTGTGGTGTCAAAGAATTTGGCCACCCCGGCCCACTTTATACTAAGCCCAAGGCCCATGCCGAGGAAGAAGAAATGTCCGAGGACGAACGGAGAAAGTCTGAATTGCGAAGGAGCATCGCCGAGGACAGGGCGAACCGAGATCATAGAAGGGAAGAGCAGCACGCCATCAAGGGCAGCCTCGTAGAGCATCTCAAGAAACAGGACGAGTACAGTAGGTCAACCATGGGAGCTTGGCAGAGGAGCAATTCAAGGAGAAACTGTCACCTCCACATTAAATGCCCACAATTAACGTTTTGGCCGCATTAGTGAGGAAATGACCCCTGAACAGTGTTACTTTGGTTGCTGCAACTCACAGAAGGTTTGGGACAACAGCTGATGGGACAAGCACTCAAGTAGTGACCTGCATGACCAATAAATAGAGGGCCAAGATCAACCAAAAAAGGATATATAATGTAAAGAATCCTCCAGAAAAGGGGATCGGAAGTTGGGATCAGAAAGGAAGATAGCAACTTGTATCATCTTTGTAACCTTTGTAACCAAGCACTGAGGAAATAATAAGAACAAATAGCTCCTCGGACAAGTGCCCAGGACAGAATTTCGTACTTAAAACCCGTCTCCTTGTTACTTAGTTTACCCATAACCATGTTCATTCGTTGCTATCCTCACTAAAGCCTAGTTCTTAAACTCATTCTCTACAAATTTATTGTATTGGGCTAGTTGGGTCTGAGTCCATTCATCCAACGGTAGAAGTGCCCAGACCCAGTCCCTAAAATTGGCGCCGTCTGTGGGAAGAACTTGTGTCTTAGTGAGGGTAACAATCAAGCATGGTAGGATCAGACCCTCTTCAAGCAGGTCCCTACCAGCCTGAACTTGCTGGATCCCTACGACAAGGTAACTTTCCCGATCCTGAGCGTGATCGAAATGAAGAGAATGGAAGGTTTCGAGAGGGAAGTGTGCACACCACTCAAACTAGCAGCAGCCACTCTTATATGAGGAGTCACGTGCTCCAGAGACAAAATAACAACCAGCCCATGCAACAAGAAGAAGTCAGGAGCCACGCATCCCAGAGGCAGAATGATAATCAGGCCATGTAACGAGAGATAGACGATTTGAAGAGAGAGCTGCACCATGCACGATGAAGGCGGTCTCATTCTAGCCCTGACATGCCCTCTAGTGATGAAGGCGATAATGACTATAGACGGAGATCGCAAACCCCTCAAAGCGAGACCTTCTCTCATGAAGAAGAGCACCATCGGAGGTGTACACGTAAAAGCTCGTCTCCTAGGGGCTTGAGAAAGGATGCCATGAGCAGGGCACTGGACCAACTCTCCAAATCACCGTTCACACGCCACATAGAGGGGGCTGCGCTTCCTCAACGTTTCCAACAGCCAACCTTCACCCCTTACAACGACAAGACAGACCCCGTAGAGCATGTGAGCCAGTTTAACCAAAGGATGGCTGTCTATTCTAAAAACAAGGCGCTGATGTACAAGGTCTTCCCATCTAGTTTGGGGCCAGTGGCGATGAGGTAGTTTAATGGCTTAAAGGCAAATTCCGTAGATTCGTATAGGCAGCTAACTCAAGCCTTTGGCTCTCGCTTTGTTACAAACAGCAGAGCTCCTCGGCCCTTGAGTGCGTTATTGTCGCTGTCCATGGGTAATGGAGAAACTCTGAAGGCCTACTTGGACAGATATTGGGAGATGTATAATGAAATGGACGGCAATTGTGACGATGTCACCCTCAGCATCTTCAAAAATAGTCTCCCAGCTGAGCACGGCCTGAGGAAATCTCTGACTAGCAAGCCTGCCACCAGTGTGCGCCAACTGATAGATCGGATCGATAAGTATAAACGAGTAGAGGAAGACCAGTTGCAAGGAAAGGGAAAAAAGAAGGTTATCCCTCAGGAGAGGAGGGATTTCAAGTCGGACCGACATAACAGCAACCACCCAAGGAGAGATTTCGTAGGGCAATCCGGAGCAACCAGCACACAGACTGTCAATGCTATATTCCAAGAACCAGTACACCGGGTGTTGGAGAAAATCAAGAACGAGCCATACTTTAAGTGGCCGAATAAAATGGCGGGAAAGTCCACGAGGCGTAATCAGAACTTTTATTGCCAAGACCACCAGGACCACGGACATACCACGGAGAACTACAGGAACCTCTGGAACTATCTGGACCAGCTGGTTCGAAAAGGAAAACTGAGGCACCTCCTGCATC
Organism: Notholithocarpus densiflorus; assembly: GCA_030021035.2. Lineage (NCBI taxonomy): Eukaryota > Viridiplantae > Streptophyta > Magnoliopsida > Fagales > Fagaceae > Notholithocarpus > Notholithocarpus densiflorus. The sequence continues at coordinate 67,778 of JARYZH020000668.1, forward strand.
ATTCCAGTGGTCATCTAGGCCAGACCCATCAGGAACCCCAAAGGGATAATGCCCTAAGGCCACTCGTAGGGACAATCAATGTAATCTTGGCAGGGCCAGGAAGGACAGGCACGCGCCCCTCACGAGTGTTATCTGTGACTCAACTGCCTGCTGAGGAGTCCATGCCAGAGCCGAAGAGGGCCAGAGTGAATTCTCACCCAGTCTTAAGTTTTTCAGAAGAAGACAAGGTTGGAACCACCCAGCCCCATGACGATGCGCTATTGATCACTCTCAGAATTGGGGACTACGATGTGAAAAGAATGATGGTGGATGGTGGCAGTGCTGCCGAGATAATGTATCCCGACCTCTACAAGGGGCTGAATTTAAGATCGGAAGATTTGATGCCCTACAGCTCTCCTTTGATGAGTTTCGACGGGAAGCTTGTTATTCCAAATGGCATGATTAGGCTGCCCATCCAGACCGGCCCAGAGAGAGTGGAGGTGAACTTTATCGTGGTGGACACCTACTCTCCATATACAGCCATTGTTGGTAGGCCCTAGCTCCATACTTTGGGGGCTGTTGCCTCCTCTTTACATCAGAAAATGAAATTCCCGTCAGGAAGCCAAGTTCTCGAAATTCGCAATTGCCAATCTACGGCAAGGCAGTGTATGGTGGCTGCCATTTCACATCGGCTCGATGCAGAGTCCTCAGCCTCTGCTGAGATGAACTTATAGCAATCAAAGGACCCGGTGTCACCCCCTAATACAGCCACCAAGGAGGCAAAATGCGAAGATCTAAAGAGAGTGGTCATCGGTGGTGACCCGAAGAAGTTCTTTCAGGTAGGGGCTCAACTGCCTCCCCAGGAGAAGGGGGTGTTGATTGAGCTTCTCAAAAGCAATATTGACGTGTTTGCATGGGATGCCTGCGATGCTCTGGGGATTGATCCAGCCTTAATTTGTCACCATCTCAATGTTAACCCATCCATCACTCCCAAGAAGCAGCCACCCCGGCGCCCCTCAAGAGAGCACGCTGATGCAATTAGGGGCGAAATGGAGAAGCTTAAGCGTGCAGGGGCTATCAAAGAGGTTTTTTACCCCGAATGGTTGGCCAACACCGTGGTAGTCAAGAAGAAAAATGGAAAATGGCGGGTTTGTGTAGACTTCACGGACCTAAATAGAGCATGCCCAAAAGACCCATTCCCCATGCCTCGGATAGACCAGCTAGTGGATGCAACAGCGGGCCATCCTCGGATGAGCTTCTTAGATGCCTTTCAAGGTTATCATCAAATACCACTAGCCCTGGACGACCAGGAGAAGATAGCCTTCGTGACACCTACTAGGAACTATCACTACAAAGTAATGCCGTTTGGTCTGAAGAACGCAGGGTCCACTTATCAAAGGATGGTGACGAGAATGTTCGAACCGCAGTTGGGCAAGAGCATCGAAATCTATGTTGATGATATGGTGGTGAAGAGTAAAGTGGTGTCCGAGCATTTAGGAGACCTCGGCAGTACCTTTAGTGTCTTGAGGAAGCACAAGCTGCGCCTAAATGCCTCCAAATGCTCATTTGGCGTGGGGTCAGGCAAGTTTTTAGGCTACATGATTACTCATAAGGGAATTGAGGTTAATATTGACCGGATCAAGGCTATTAACGATTTAAAACCACCGCAAAACGACAAGGAGGTCCAAAAGCTTACTGGAATGATTGCAGCCCTGAATCGATTCATTTCCAGGTCGGCGGATAGGTGCAGACCATTCTATCTCTTGATCAACAAGTGGAAAGGGTTTGAATGGTCCGAGGACTGTATTGTGGCCTTCCAGCAACTCAAGGAATACCTGTCTCGGCTACCTATCATGTCCAGTCCTGAGGCCGATGAAGTCCTATACGCATATATTGTCGTGGCCCCTCATGCGGTGAGCTTAGTGCTAATACGGGATGACAAAGGCCTTCAGAAACTAGTCTATTACGTGAGCAAGTAGCTACATGAAACTGAGGTCAGATACTTACCCTTGGAGAAAGCCATACTAGCTGTGGTCCATGCCACGCGAAAGCTTCCCTATTACTTCCAAGCCCACACGGTGGTTGTTCTAACCCAACTGTCCTTGAAGTCCGTACTTCGGACTGCTGATTACATTGGAAGGATTGCCATATGGAACATAATTCTGGGAGCTTTTGACATTAAGTACATGCCTCGGACCTCCATAAAGGGCCAGGTCCTAGCTGACTTGGTGGCCGAATTTGCTGAACCACCATTGGAAATAGTAGCCGAGGAGCGAAACATGGATGAAAAATTGGTTGGGGTAGTCTCTATGCTAGTACCCCCATGTAGGAAGGTGTACGTTGATGGCGCAGCAAATCAAAGAGGGTTCGGAGTGGGGCTAGTCCTAATGTCTCCTAAGAAGGCCATCAATGAGAAATCCCTGAGACTTGGGTTCTCGGCCACGAATAACGAAACCAAGTACGAGGCCTTGTTACAAGGAATGGCCATGGTGCAGAAAATGGGAGAAAAAGTAGTAGAGATGTTCTCGGACTCAAGACTAGTAGTGGGCCAAGTGAAGGGAGAGTTAGAAACCAGAGATGCAAGGATGCAAGCGTACTTAAGCCAGGCCAAACGCTTGCAGTCAAACTTCGATCTTTTCAGCTTGTCACATGTCCCCAGAAGTGGAAACACCCATGCAGATTCATTGGCCACGCTTTCTACCTCCTCGGCAGAGGGTCTGCCTCGAACCATTCTTGTCGAGCATCTGGATAGAGCAAGCGAGGTGGCAAAGGGCATGGTCCATATCCATGAAGTTAGAGTGGGTCCTAGCTGGATGGACCCTATAGTGAGGTTCCTCAAAGATGATACTCTGCCCGAAGAAGAGCCAGAGGCTAAAAGAATACGAAGAAATGCTTCTCGGTTCTGGTTGTCCGAGGACCACAAACTATATAAGCGCTCCTATTCTGGGCCATATTTATTGTGTATTCACCCAGAAGCATCAAAATTATTGCTTGAAGAACTGCACGAGGGGATCTGTGGGAGTCACACAAGGGGAAGATCTTTGTCGCACCGAGCCCTTACCCAGGGATATTGGTGGCCGGGGATGCAGAAGGAAGCCCTTGAATATGTTAAGAAATGTGATCAGTGCCAAAGGTTTACCCCAAATATTCATCAGCCAGGAGGGGTCCTCAACCCTTTGTCCAGTCCATGGTTGTTCGCCCAGTGGGGCCTGGATATTATAGGCCCTTTTCCCCAAGGCAGCAGGGAATAAGAGATATCTGTTGGTCGGCACAGATTACTTCACCAAATGGGTCGAAACTGAGCCATTAGCCAACATCAGAGATGCGGATGCTAAGAAATTCATCTGGAGAAACATTGTTACACGATTCGGGGTCCCTCGAACCCTCATTTCAGATAATGGACTCCAATTTGACAGCAAAGCCTTCAGAAGATATTGTTGCGAACTGGGGATCACAAATAGGTACTCAACTCCAGCTTACCCTTAGGGAAATGGGCAGGCCGAGGCTGTCAACAAGGTCATAGTCAATGGGCTTAAGAAGAGACTAGATGAAGTCAAGAGAAGATGGGTAGAGGAGCTGCCACACGTCTTATGGACTTATTGGACTACACCACGACGGTCAACAGGAGAGACACCATTTGCCATGACTTATGGAGCCGAGGCTGTTATCCCTCTAGAGGCAAGCTTCCTGACGCTGAGAACTAGCTCCTTCACTCCAAGCAATAACGATGGACTGCTGGGGAAGAGCCTAGACCTGATCGATGAACGAAGAGAAAAGGCAGTGATCCAGTTGGCCTACTACCACCAGAAGCTCAAGCAGAGACATGATGCCAATGTGAAGCTGAGACCATTGGCACCAGGGGACTTAGTGTTGAGGAAAGTCATGAGTGTTGCTAAGAACCCATCCTGGGGAAAGTTGGGACCCAATTGGGAAGAACCATACCGAATTACCGCGGTAGCAGGAATAGGTGCATACTACTTGGAAGACTTAGATGAAAAAGCTGTACCTCGTCCATGGAATGTAAATAACCTGAAAAGGTATTATTATTAACAAAGGCATTTCTCTAATTCAAATTTTTAGTCCATTTTGATTATATGTCTTGTGTTTTGGCAACCGTCTAAGTACTAGACAGAACCAAGGTCTTGCATGGTCCTCGGACTCAAACTTATGGGGAAACTAGTTACTTCCAGAAAAATCTAAGTGTTAGATAGAACCAAGGTCTTGCATGGTCCTCGGACTCAAACCTATGGGGAAACTAACTACTTCAAGAAAAATCTAAGTACTAGACATAACCAAGGTCTTGCATGGTCCTCGGACTCAAACCTATGGGGAAACTAACTACTTCAATGAAAATCTAAGTACTAAACAGAACTAAGGTCTTGCATGGTCCTCGGACTCAAACCTATGGGGAAACTAGTTACTTCCAGAAAAATCTAAGTGTTAGACAGAACCAAGGTCTTGCATGGTCCTCGGACTCAAACTTATGGGGAAAACTAACTACTTCAATGAAGATCTAAGAACTAGACAGAACCAAGATCTTGCATGGTCCTCAGACTCAAACCTATGAGGAAACTAGTTACTTCCAGAAAAACCTAAATGTTAGACAGAACCAAGGTCTTGCATGGTCCTCGGACTCAAACCTATGGGAAAACTAACTATTTCAATGAAGATCTAAGTACTAGACAGAACCAAGGTCTTGCATGGTCCTCAGACTCAAACTTATGGGAAAACTGACTACTTTCAACAAAGGCCTGAGCGATTAACAGATTCCGAGTGTTGTGTGACTCCTCAGACCACAACCTTTGAGGAAATTAACGAGCTCAAGGATTCATCTGAGTTACATATACAGCCAAAGGGGAGTCTGGCACCTAAAAGAATATTGAGGAAACTGACTAGTTTTTTTATTTTCAAATAAAATTTTGAATAGATTTGAGCTTTAAAAGAATATCGAGACAAGGGTCTGTTTGGAATCCTATTATTTTGCTGAAATTGAAATTTTTTTACTGAAAATACTGTAGATAAATGTAAAAGTTAGATGAAATAGTACAGTAAGACCCATGAATAGTATCAAAAAGTGTAGTGGGGCCCATAAATAGTAACAAAAATAAGTTTTTTATTTTTTTTAATTATGATACAAGATAGAATTTTTACTCTAACCTAATTTAAGTGTATATGTGTGTGAAGCTTCTTCCTGGAGACTTGAATCCCGGCTCTTGCCCCCCACACCCACAAGTATTTATACTTATAAAATGACCACTACACTAAAAATGCGCGATGGTAAAAAATAAGCTGACTTTTTAAACTGGAGCTAAATGTAAACTTTGGCTACTACTTCTTTTTTTAATTAAAAAAACAGGTTAGAAAGAGACTTTGGCCCTTTGCCCCTGCGCCTTCGTTAAGAGCATCTCCAACAAATTTATCAAATTTTTGTACTGTTTGGAGAATAAACAGTGACTTTTACCTTTATCTACCCACTTTTTCAAATACACTTTCCAACAGATTCTCTATCCCATTCTTTATCTCATTTAAATATTATTTCTTCATTCATTATTTATTCTTTTTTTAACAACTATACATCTTCTAACATTTTTTTATTCAACACTTAATTATTATAATAGGAAAAAAGCATTTGAAGAATGAACAGTAGCCCATCAAGTCTGATGGGCTACTGTTCATGAGCCAAAAAAAATTGAGGTATAGAGAACTTGTTAGAGCATAAATAGTAGCATATATTCTCTATATTTTGGTTATGCATACTCTATTGAAGATACTCTAAATGGCAAAAGCCTCATCTACGATTTAGCATTATATATAAATAAATACATGAAAAGATAGGAACATTGTCATTGTCATTATAAAAACGTTGTACAAAGTACAAATATAAAACAGTGAAAATGTCCAAAATTTTCCAAATACGGTCCCCTCGTATAACTTTCAGTCTTTCACTTTGATCTTAACTTTTTCGTGAGTTATTAATGCGCACATTTTTGATGCAATAGTCATTCCACAAATATAAATGTTTGTAAAGTGTAAAAGGGTAACAGCATGTTCAAGTCTTATCCTCCAACAGTATACACAAGAAAGAAAGAAAAAAAAAAAGTTGAAGATTGCACTTTCACCACCAACCCCTAGACTAATTCAAAGCCGCCACAAGGTCCACAACTCTGTCTTCTTGGCATTCCAAGGCTTGACAACTCTGTCTTCTTGGCATTCCAAGGCTTGAGTCAGTGACATATCCATAAGGTAACATAGAAAAAATTTCATATATAAAAAAAAAAACATAGAAAAAATTTAGACCCTTTTTTTATGCAACTTTGCCACACCTCTGAGTTGGCAAGTTGTGGAGAAAAAAAAAGTGGTGAATTTATACAAAAAAAAAAAAAAAAAAAAAATCTAATAACCAAAACAAATTCACAACTTTTGCTACAATTCTTCCTTGCAATTAATTATAAATAGTAGAAAAAAAAATGGTTAGTCATTATAAAAGTGAGAAACAGCTAATCACAATATGTCACGTAGAAAAGTTGTGGATTTACTTGTGATTCTAAAACTAAAATAACTCTTTGCCTAATAGTGACAAACAACTAGCATAGTATGTTCTATTGTGAAAATTTTGGGGTCCTAAAATTACTCAAAAACATACATTTTGTCACACACTTTGAGATAACTTGCATATTTGTAATTGGATAAAAAAAAAAAAAAAAGGATCATAACCTCACAACACTCAATTGTGGTAAGTGTGAGCAACGGAGAAAAAATGGTGAAGCTACGTGAAAGGTGTATTGTATTACTCACTATCTACGCAATAGAATAGGGTCTTTTATATTCATTTGATACACCGCCATCCCCCAAACCCAATGTCCTAAACCCCCACTCTCTCCTTCAGGGCTTAACAATTAACATCTCTTCCCTCTCCCTCTCTCTCTCTCTCTCTCTCTCTAACCCATGGCTGCTGTTTTCTCAACCTCCAAGTTCTCCCCCACACCCACAACTTCCATTTCCCCACTAAACCCCATAACTCCACACCACCACCACCTCCACCATCGCCACTCTCCTCTTCATTTCTCCCTAAAACACTCATTCCCTTTCACCTTAAAAAAAAACCACCATCTCCTGTTCCCACCCCCAATAAAATATAAAACTGTGATTAACCACAATTGAAAATATATATTTTGTGAAAATGTTGTAACAATTGTTGTGTAAATCAGTGAATGTGTAAAAGCCACTGTAGTAGCTACGTTACTTTTTGATTTATTCAATATGTACTATTCATCACTTCATTAGTCCTTTCTTTTTTCCTTTTTTCCAGTCATCGGTTTGTGCTCTTTTTTTTAATATTGTATGAGCTAGCATATATATTGTTATATTGACACAATAAATTTCATAATACACAATTATTAAGGTGTCAATTTTTTATAAGTCGAAATAAAATAATAAAATATGAGACTATGATCAACCACAACTGAAAATAAATGTTTTGTGAAAATGTTGTAATACTTGTTGTTATCACGATATTTTCACAATTATTGAAAACTCAATTTCTTGTAGATCAAATAAAAAATTGCTAAGTCCACAACATTTTCACATTAATTTCACAACAAATCCTAGGTGGTAAGCTGCTATTGATGGATAAAAAAGTGATATCAGTTGTGGATCCATTTTTAAATCAGTAACAACTTGCCATTTAAAATTTTTTACGTAAATATTATGGAGATAGCATTTCTATAAAAAAATATATATATCAAACCGAAATTTACCACGGCTAAAAATAAAAGTATTGTGAAAATATTGTGACATTTTGTTATATTTCTAGACTTCTTTTTTGGCTTAGTCAAATTTGGTGAGCAAAAATTCACTATTTCACGCACAATTTTCTTTTGTTGGTTTTTTTTTATTTTTTTTTAAATGCATAGTTTAAAGTGGTTGTCCCAATTAAAAATCAATAACAATTTACCATCTAGGATTTTTTGTGAAAATATTGTGGATGTAGCCTTACTCTAAAATAAAATTATAAAATATTATACCAGTGCCCACCATAGCAAAAATAAAGGTATTGAAAAAATATCGTGACATTTATTGTGTTCATGACTTTTTTTTTTTTGTTTAGTCAATTTGTTGAGCCAAAATTCATAGTTTTACAGATAGTTTTCTTGGGCTTTTTTTTTTTTTTTTTAACACATTGTTTAAAGAAAAAAACACATAGTTTTACCAACAAAAAAAAATATATAGAAAAAAGTACTTCCCCCCTTTATGTTTGGAGTAGTTTCATCCCCCAACTTTAAAGTTGAATAATTTCCTCATTTATATTTTGTACACAAGCATATAGTCTCCGTTGTTACTCTCTTAATTAAATCCTAACAAAATCTTATGATTCATAGAATATTTCATTGTGCAATATCTAAAATGCCTCACTAAATTTTAATGTTCCAAAAATTTTCTTTGTGTATTTTGAGATTTATATGTTAGTCATACTTAAAAAGTAAAAATGATGATCTATGGTATTCTATTTGTTACCCAGAAAATACTAATTTATTAGAGGTTTAAATTTTCTAGATTTATAATTTTATCTAATAGAAACTTCAATGACATATGTCTTTTGTTATTTTGTTATTTTTTTATTTCTTAAAAAGGTGTTCATTAAAAATTAAGTAAGCTAAGTATCGTAGTTAGGCTCATAAAATAAAATGATAAAGAAGGAAGTATGTATAACAAAATATTCATTTCAAATGGTTGTAAGTATTTAATTTGATGAAGAGTTTCAATTGTAGCATATATCATCATTTATTGCGAAAATTTAAATATTGTGACAATGTTTTATCAAAACTTAGTTGTTTATTGTTGGGAGATGATGACATTTGTTATCGTTCTTAGTATAATTTTTTGGTGAGTAGATACTGTCTTTAGTAAATAGATTCTAAGAAATTATAATCTATATATATACTAATAAATAAAGCAGAGAGAAAATCCAATTAAATTTCAAATTGAAATTCAATTAGAGTCTAATTTTGCGCCACGTGTCTCATTTAATCTAAATTTTAGAATTTTGTGCCAAGTGAGTTAATTTAGTGTAAAAATTGAATTTCAATTAGAGTTTAATTTTACGCCACATGTCTCATCTTATCCAAATTTTTAAATTTTTGTGCAAAATTAGTTAATTTAGTGTAGAAAACGAAGTGTCCAATATAATAAACCATAAAAAACATAATCATATAACTAAAAAAATTCAAATTTATAAGTCATTCATATATATATATATATATTAATAGGTAAAACTTAGAGAAAGTTGAATTAGAATTTGAGATTATAATCCAATTTTGCACATGTTTAAATTTATATGGGGACTACACTATAATTATCCACTTAAGCATGTGCCATGTGTCTACTTAAGTTTTTTAATCTTTGTGTCAATTGAGTTAATGAGTGCAAAATATTAAGAATTTAATATTAATGAACTATAAAATTTAAAAAAAAAAATTACATATACTCAATAAAAATCACCATATGTTTCTCAAAAAATAAATAAAATAAAAACCACCACACGTTCTATCCTATTAAAATTAGAAAAAAAAATGATCATAAATAGTATTAAATTTAGGTAAGAATTTTGATATGTGACCAATTATATTTACCGGAAACAGCCAGCCATGTGCTCTGGGAGTGTGCCTTTGCGAGGAATGTGTGGAGTTTGTCCAACGGAAGAACCCAAAAGTGCAGAAATGAAGCCATAGACTTCTTCCTACTATTGGAACAAATGAGGAGAAAACTGGACCAACTAGAGCTGGAAAGGTGAGCAACAACGGCTTGGGCAATATGGAACGGTAGAAACAGATTTTACTTTGAGCACGTTCAAGTTCATCCCCAGATTATATTTGATGGAGCAATTGCATTCCCGTATGAGTACCAAAGGTTAATGTCAGCTAACATTTAGTGGGAAGTCAGTGCTTAAATTCTTTAACACTGTGTTTGGTTGGGGTGAAAATAGGGAGGATGGAAAACAAAGGGAGGAAAATAGGGTGGAAAACAGTGTTTTCTACTGTTTGGCAAAAGAAGGAAAATGTTGAGGATGGAAAACCCGGGAGAAAATTTTCTCTCCCGGGCCCACAATTTTCATCCTCCCAAATCGGGAGGAAAATTGTGGAGAGAAAAGTTCTCTCACAGCACTTTTACAGAAATGCCCTCATAGCTACAAACACAACGTCTACAAACACAACAATCTTTCTCTCAAACATTTCTAAACTCAAGCATAATCAGATTATCAGAATACAAACTCAAAAACACAATTTTAAAATTAATCAAATCATAACAAAAAAAAAAAAAAAAAAGAAAAAAAAAAGACAAAAGACAGAAGACGAAAGCCATCTGACCCATCTGGACTGCGTTGGGGACGAAGATGAGCGACGGCTCTGACTAGGCCAACTGCTTTGGGACGAAGATGACCCATCTGGACTGCGTTGGGGACGACTATTCTGGAATCAAGTAAAAAAAAAAAAAAATAGAGAGAGCGAGCTAGACAAAAAAAAAGAGAGAATGAGAGTGCTGGAACGTTCTTGAGACTTGAATGAGGGAGAAAAAGAAAAAGAAGGGGGTGGGGATAGAGATAGGACAACGTGTGTGGAGGAGATAGCGTAGAAAAAAAAAAGAAAAACAAAAACGTATGGATGAAATGAAAAAAGAGAAAAGATAAATAATATTAAGAATAAAAAATCATATTTGAGAAATGTTACTACAATATTTTCGTAATAAATTTTAAGTAATAGATTGTTATTAGTTAATATTGGTGAGTAAAAAAATAATTTCAGTGGTGGGTTCAAATTAGAATTAGTAACAACTTTTCACATAAATTTTGTTGTGAAAGTATTGCGAAAAATGTTGTAAACGTAACATTTCTTATTGAAAAATATAATTGTTGGTAAATTTTATATTATTTAATGAGTACAAATAAATATATTTCTTACCTATTATGTAACAAGGATATAATAATCAATTTATATAAACTACATTTTCTATCCCCCCTTCTTCTCTCTAACCAAACAAAAGAGTTTTCCACCCTCCCACTTTTCCACCCCTCCAACCAAATAGACATGAGAGAAAACCAAATCTTTTCTATCCTCTCACTAATTTTCCATCCTCCTACTTCTTCACTCTTCCAACCAAACGGACCCTAAGAGTTTTTAAATCTTTTAAAGTGACGTAGGGACAGCATAGGCCCACAAGATATTTTGCATGGGCATTGGCTTTCTTGGGAGCACTGCTGCATGTAGCTAGTGCTTCCCCCACGTCAATTTGCTAGTTCAGTTTGACTTATACTTGTTGTCCGGTCCATTATTCAGTTGAATAAAATTCTATCATCTTAGCTCAAAAAAAAAAAAAAAAAAAAAAACTTTAAAAAAATAATTTGACTAATTATTTATATTTTATGAGAAAAATAGTGTTTAATTTGAAATGTATCTATACATATGTATTAATGTGTGTGTTACATGTTTAAAAAAAAATTTTTGATTAATTATTTATATTTTTATAATAAAAATTTTGTTTAATTTTAAATGCATCTATATGTTTTGGAATTACATGTTAGTACTAAATAATTAGAGAGTTATATGTTAAATAACTATTCTAAATTTAAATACATGATTTAGGGGCGGTTCCAGGATTTTTGTCCAAGAGGGTCAATAAGAAACATAAATTATATAAAATTTAAAACAAAAGAGACTTGAATATATCAATATCACAAAAAAAAATTCTACGATTGTCTTCTACGAGGTTTCATATTTTGAAACCGTTGCATGATAGATTCATTATCAATCCTACGAGCTATATTTTTTTCAATGTACATAGTCAAACAATCATTCAACCACTGATCCCCATTCGATTGTGCAATTCATTCTTGATATATTTCATTACTGAAAAACTTCTTTCCACTGTTGCAGTTGCAACAAGAATGGTCAAAACTAAACAAGCAAATATACCAATGTATATATAACATCCTTATTTGTCTCCACCATCTTCTAGCAAGGTCCCCAATTTATAAGTTTACAATCCTTTAAATATTTTATATTTTTATTGTCTTTAGTATTAATGTATTGAACAAGTCACATAGCCAACAACCACTCACAACTCACAAGTCACATTCAACAAAATTAAAAAACAACTCACAAGTCACAAATTAGTCAAAGTGATAAGTAATAACTCAACTTTATATCAAATCAATAAAAACACTATCAGCAACTCTACAACACGCCAACACTCAACAGTAAAGAAACTCAAAGTACTCAACAACAATAAAACACTATAAACTAATAAAAGTAATAAGTCCTATAAGTCTATAACCCACTAACCCCGCAAGCCCACACACAATCACACACACGGTTGGACTTTAGAGACTCAAAACTCAAGTTGAGTTACTCAACAACAAATATCAGAAGTTCAGAGCACAGTTCTTAATGCCACAACTCCCACACACAGTCACACGCACGGTCTAAGATTCAAAAACTCAACAAAAAAAAATCAAAAGATAACACCACATAGGGGCGGCGGTACAAAACACCATCAACACACTCTCATGGTGAAAGAAAGAGAGAAAGAGAGAGCTGAAAAACTAGATCAAGCGGCGGCAAAAGGTAGACCAAGCGGCGGCGGTGGCAGCAGATTAAGGACAGTAAGGCGGTGGCAGATTTTGTGTGTGTGTGAAGCAGATGCAGCTTTTTTCCTTTGGGTTTGGAGAGTGAAGAAGGATAATGAGAGATTTTGAAGGTTAGGCAGCTACAAATTCTTAGGTTTTATTTGACCTTTTTTTTAATGATTTTTCAAATTTTGATTTATGGGCTTTTTATTTCTGAGATTAAAGACCAAAATTTTCTTTTGGAATTTTTTTTTTTTTTGGAGTTTAAGTTGGGCTTTAAAAAATAAAGGGGTCACCAGGTCAAGTTGATGGTGAGGGGGTGCAAATTTGTATTACAGGGGGTTCAAAATAATTTAAAAAAAATATTATATATATATATATATATAATTTTCGGGTCAGAGGGTTCATTTGAACCCCTAACTATAACGTACCGCCGCCCCTGACATGATTTGATATTACTTCAAATAAAAATTCTATCTAAAATTTTTCCACTCAAAGGCAACACGTCCAACCCTTACTAGTTTTTATTAAAAAGAACATGTTAGAGCATTTGCAGCAGTGAAGGTATAATGCTATAATGCTATATTTTAGCTACACTATCCCTAAAATGATGCTCCAGCAGTGGAGCAATAGCTAAAATTTTTAGCTAAATTGCTACAGTGCACATCTATCTATAGATGTGCACTGTAGCTTGGAGCAAAAAAAAAACAATATTTTATTCAGCCGGTACAACTTGTTTCTATTTTTTTTTTTCATTTTATCAAATCCGGTCATTCTCACTCTCTCTCGTTCATCTCTCATCTCAAGCTCCACTCTCTCAACGTCGCTGCCATCGTCAATCACCTCCTCCACCACCACGGCAACCCCCACCACCACCACCACCACATTACAAACCCAACCACACGTGGTCATCAAACCCACCACTACCAGGGAAAAAAAGAAGAAGCAAACATCGGCAAAACCCACGGCCAAAATCCATCACTGAGAGAGTCACAACCCATGAACCATAACCCCCTGTTTCGTCTCACCCATTTTGGCCATTCCGGACGAAAAATGTATCCGAAATGGTTTCTTCTACAATTTTTTCATTTGAACCAAAAAAAAAAAAAAAAAAAACCATGAACCAGAGGTGGATAGAGGCATGGTGGTGGACCTAGTGGCTTTGCTTTAGTTGGGCTGAGCGGAACTGAAGCTTGGAAAATTTCTAAATGGAGAGCAGTTGAATAAATGGAGAAGGAGATGTTCAGCAAAAAAAAAAAAAATGGAGAAGGAGATGAGGAGAAAAGGTAAAAGAAAGATAAAACAATAAAAAATAAGAAATGGTTGAAAGTTAAAAGGTGCGGCTGAGGGTGGAGGAGATAAGAGGTGTATGTGTGTGGAGGAGAAAAACAAAGAGAAAAAAAAAAAAAAAAAAAGAGAAGAAAGAAACGTGTATTTGGATGAAACCAAATAAGATAATGGGAAAAATAAAATAAAGAATAATAAGAAATTAAAATTAAGAAAGGTTACCATAATATTTTTGTAATAAATTTTAAGTGGTAGGTTATTACTATTTAATATTGGTGAGAAAAAAAAAATTTTTGATGGTGGCGGTTGCGGTAGTGGAGGCGGTTGCAATGGCGGTGGTGGTAGTGGCTATGACGGTGGCGGTAGAAGAGTCGGTGGCGGTGATAGTGGCGGTGGTAGTGGCAGCGGTAGCGATTGCGGTGGCGGTGGAAGAGTCGGTGGCGGCAGTGTTAGTGGCGGCGGTAGTGGCAACGGTAGCGGTTGCGGGTGGTTGTGATTATTGTTTATTGTAGTGGATATATTATTTTATTGTAGTAGATATATTATTTTATTGTGATATTTATATTATTTTATTGTGTTAAAAGCTAAAATATATCCACTACTATAATATGTATAGGTAAAATAAATAAAATAACTTTTTGTAAAATTAAAAAACTAAATTTTTAACTCCTATATTATGGATTCTCTTATAAACTTTGGCCCTTTGCCCCTGCGCCTTCGTTAAATGGCAAAAGCCTCGTCTCCATTTTAGCATTATATATAAATAAATACATGAAAAGATAAGAACATTGTCATTGTCATTGTCATTACAAAAACGTTGTACAAAGTACAAACATAAAACAGTGAAAATGTCCACCCACTTTTTGTGTGTCCATTGTAGGGGGGCAAAGTCAGGTTCAAGTCTCATCCTCCAACAGTTTACACAAGTAAAATAAAAATTGAAGATTACACTGTCACCAACCCCTAGACTAATTCAACGCCGCCACAAGGCCCACAACTCTGTCTTCTTGGCACTCGTAGGCTTGAGTCAGTGACACATCCATAAGGTTCTTCTATTAACATAGAAAAATTTTCATATATAAAAAAAATATATAAAAAAAAAAACATAGAAAAAATTTAGACCCTTTTTTTTATGCAACTTTGACACAACTCTGAGTTGGCAAGTCGTAGAGAAAAAAGTAATAAATTTATGTAAAAAAAAATCTAATAACAAAAATAAATTCATAATTTTTGTTATAATTTTTTCTTGCAATTAATTATAAATTGTAAAAAAAAAATTGGTCAATGTAAAAGTGAGAAACAACTAATCACAATATGTCATGTAGGAAAGTTGTGGATTTACTTGTGGTTCTAAAACTAAAATAACTCTTTGCCTAATAGTGACAAACAACTAACATAGTATGTTCTATTGTGAAAATTTTGGGGTCCTAAAATTACTCAAAAACATACATTTTGTCGCATACTTTGAGATAACTTGCATGTTTGTAATTAGATTAAAAAAAAAAAGGATTATAACCTTACAACACTTTTTTTTTTTTTTTGTTGAGAATATTAAGGGGGTGTTTGGTAGAGGAGTTTGAGTAATGTTGTTTGGGTGCTTTTGATATACGTGTAGGTGAAAATGTGTGTGAAAATGTGTGAAATGTTGTTTAAAATTCTTAAAAGTGTGTTCAAAATGGGCTACCAAATGGGCCCTAAGTATTTTAACACGTATACAAGGGGGAGATGAGAGAAGGTTTTAAAGAAACTAATAATGGTGTATATCTAAAAGGGCTTAACTCTTGAATACACAGCATAGACTTTAAACTTCTATAACTCACACTCATTTTCTAATATGGAATTAACCCACTATTTTTACTTTTAAAAATATTAAGTATTTTAACACGCATACTCACAACACTTATTATGATAAATGCGAGCAATAGAAAAAAAAAATGGTGAAGCTATGCGAAAGGTGTACTATATTAGAGCATCTCTAGCAAATTTATCAAATTTTTGTACTGTTTGGAGAATGAACAGTGACTTTTACCTTTTATCTACCCACTTTTTCAAATACACTTTCCAACAGATTCTCTATCTCATTTAAATATTATTTTTTCATTCATTATTTATTCTTTTTTTAACAACTACACATCTTCCAACATTTTTTTATTCAACACCTGATTATTATAATAAAAAAAAAACATTTGAAGAATGAACAGTAGCCCATCAGACTTGATGAGTTACTATTCATGAGCCAAAAAAAATTCTAGCTATAGAAAATTTATTGGAGACTCTTTTTATGGTGTCATTCTATATTATAGAGAATATTTTGCCTTTACATATACCATTGGAGATGCTCTGACTATCTACGCAACAGAATAGGGTCTTTTACTTTTATATTCATTTGATACACTCCCATCCCCCAAACCCAATGTCCTAAACCCCCACTATCTCCTTTAGGGCTTAAAAATTAGGCGAAAATGCACTTTTGGTCCCTACACTTTGGGTCAATTCCCATTTTGGTCCCAAAATTAATTTCTTTACTAATGTCATCCCTAAAAAAAGAAAATCGTTTTTAAAATGGTCCTTGCTGTCAGCCAAGCAATGGAAAAATCCTACGTGTCTGACGGAACTCCACCTGTCAAGCCCATTCATTAAAATAATAATATAATAATCCTACGTGTCCAGACCACTCAGCCAAAATTCACATGTCACTCACGTGAGTGACACCTCAGCTGTCCACCTCAGCTTCCCGCCTCCCAGACCCCTCACGTGACCCCACGTGACCCTATTCCTCAACTACCTCAGTCACCATATACGAAAATCACGAAAATCCCCAATTTGCAGAGAAAACCCCAAATTGGAAATGAAACCCTAAAACCCTCACGTCGTCGTCTTCCTCATCTCTAATCCCTAAAATCACCAAATGGAAGCTAGCTCTGCATCATCGGAGGGAAGCTTGAGGAGGAGAGCACCACGCATGTGCTATTGCCCCTCCCCTCAGAAGCCCGTGCTAGTGGTGTCCTGGACAGAGAACAATCCAGAGAGAAGGTTCTATGGGTGTCCCAATTACTGGGTAAGTGAAGTGCAAGTTGATTTGTTCATTTTGTTGTTTGTTCATTTGGGTTTGTTCATTTTGTTGTTCGTTCATTTGGGTTTGTTCATTTTGTTGTTTATTCATTTGTGCAAGTTGGGTTTAATTTCAGGTTGGTAAGAAGTGCAAGTTCTTCCAATGGGTTGATAATGAGATTTGTGAGCGTGGGAAGGTGCTTATCCCAGAAATGAGGCAGACAATTCTCAGACTCCAAGTCGAGGTTTCAACCTGCAAGAAGAGGGAGAAGTTTTTGACAGTGTGTTTGATATTGACACTGATACTGTGTGGGATATGCCTTTGTGTGATTCTAGCTTTGGTGGGTTAGATGGGTGGGGTATGGTGTAGCATGTTTTGGACAATGTGGGTATAGGCAAGGTTAGGGCAGGGTTAGGACAAGGTTGCTGGTGGATGGTGTAGATGATGATGTTGTTATCCTATGTATCCCAATGATGTCAGAATGAAATATGCAATGACATAGTTCAGTGTTAAGTTGGTGTGTAATGGTGGCTTTGTTAATTACCTTAATTGATTGCAATTAGATTGTTAATTTACCAAATCTGCAATATTGGTAAGCTAACCATTGCTGATATACACAATAAATTCTATTTTGCTGCAATATACAACAAGTTCACCAAATATTGCAATATACAACAAGTTCACCAAATTTACCAAATTCTGTTTTGCTGCAATATACAACAAACTCCAATTTAGTGCAATAAATATGCAATATAAGTCATTCATTCACCAAATCTGCAATACACAACAGGTTTATCAAACCTGCATTACTTGCAATGTAACATAAACTACAGTACACAACAGAAACAAATTTTGCAATACAAAACAAGCTCCAAATCTGCATTACTTGCAAACCTGCATTACTTGCAATAAATATGCAATACCCAACATAAGCAAATTATACAATACAAAACAAAAGCCAATTAAGTGCAATTCCAAATCTGCATTAATAAGTCATTCATTAATAAGGTAGACCAAGTTTGCATTAACAGGTCATTCATAAATATGCAATACCATATCTGATATACAAAAAAACCTACATAAGGCACATCAGTTTAGCCACATCAAAGACTAACTACCAATACTAGTTACAGTAACTAGTAACACTGCCTATACCCAATTACAAATGTCTGCATAATCCAGGCAATGAATTTAAACCAAAAAATACGCCATGTCTGCCAATTACAAAAGCTCAAAAGTATAAACCCAAAAAGTGTTGTAAGCACTCCACTAGCCTATCCCATTGGACCATGCACAGGTGCCTGGCTCTCAGCAAACCTCAGTGCCTCCTTGTACCTTGATGCATTTCTTGATGCAGTCAGAGTTTCACTTGTGACAGACCCTCTCCTTCTCTTCCTTGGATTGGTACTGGTTTGATTGCTGGTTGCAGGGTTGCTGCTTGGTGGATGCTGGTTGTTGGCTTGCTGGTTGCTGATTGATGGCTGCTGGTTTGCATGTCTTGTGCCTTGCTAGTTGCTGGTTAGATGGCCTGGTGCCTTGCTGGTTGCTCCTAAGTTGCTGGTTTGATGGCATACTTGTGGCATTTGGTTCACCAGCTTGGCCATTGTAATTTGTCTACAGGCAGCAGCAAATACAACTAAGTTAGAACATTAGTTGACATTTCAAAACATGCAGAATTTCAAAACATTAGTTTTACCTGGTTTGGTATATTTCTCCTTTGGTTTTGGGCACCAGGCAATGAAGAATTTCCTCCAACCTCACCTTTGCAGCTTCTTTTGTTGTGGCCTATCTTCCCACAGGACTTGCACCTCTTGGCAATACCCAAGCCCTTGCTGTGACCCCTCCTTGGTTCATTGGGTTCTAAGGCTCTCTTCTTCTTAGGCTTGCCTAGTGGCCTTCTCTTTATGGGAGGCTGCACAAGAGGGAGACCAGTGGGGGTCCACATATTGGCACCATTGAGTGGATCAATGGAGTGCTCATAACATGCTTTGTATGTGCTGACTTGGTAGCAGGCATTAGTGTACTTCTCAGCTTGCTCTCTGTTGGAGAATATGCATGAAACTGCATGGCAACATGGGATACCAGTGACATCCCATTTCCTACAACTGCACACCCCCTTAGCCAGGTCCACAATGAAGCTCTGCAGTCCATTCTTCACCTCAAATTTGGTGTCAGAAGCCCAACAAGCTAACCACCTACCACTGCCCACCTTCTCCCTATGTAGTCTTTTACAGACTTTAGGGCAGAGCTCAGATTCCACCCTCAGAATACTGTGCCTGTTTTGCTGGAATCTGCTCATTAGGTATAACCTTATGTCCTCAAGCTGCAAACAGGAAAAACCCACAATTCAGTGCATGCAACAATGTATACAGCTAACCAAAATCCAAAAAACAAGCATACCATACTAATGATAGGTTTCCCCCTAAATTTGAGTATCCTGCTATTGAAACTCTCACACATGTTGTTGATGACAGTGTCACTCAATGCATCAGTTCTGAACATGTGTCTAGCCCATACTGTTGTGGTATGTCCCTTCAACCAATTATATGCACCCTCATCAACCTCCTTCATCTCATTCATTACCCTTTCAAATTCATGTGCATATGTGGCTTTAGCTGCTTTCCAAAACAGCTCCCTAATCAGAATGCCAGGATGCTTCTTCCTCAGATTGTTGTACAAATGTCTACAACAAATTCTGTGCTCATACTGTGGCCAGTTATCTGCAAATGCCTGCACCAACCCCTGCCAAGAAAATCAACAGTGGTTAGCATATATACATATTTCACTACTTGTTGAATGTACTTAAGTTAAAAAATGAGCATGTTTTGGAGATACCTTTTGCTGGTCTGATATGAATGTCCACCTCTTCTTATCACCAATGTCTGCTAGCAGCAAATTTATAAACCAAATCCATGAGTCTTTGGTTTCAGCTTCCACCACTGCAACTGCTAGAGGGAAATATTCTTCATTAGGGTCTCTGGCAATTGCAACCATCAGCTGGCCCCCTATCTTGGTTTTTAGGTGACAAGCATTCAACCCAATTATTGGCCTACAACCTACCCTGAACCCCTGCTTACACCCAGACCAGCAGATGTACAGTCTCTCAAAATAAGGTAGACCAGCCTGTAAGTCCATCTCAGCTGCCAAGTCACCTTCATTGAATGTGTGTGTCTTCATTAGAACTGTACTGCCAGGGCTGGATCTCCTCAGTTCTGCACAGTAATCCCACAGTTGATTGTACTGCTCTATATAAGACCCATCAACAAACTCCTGAGCCTTTTCCATACCCCTGTTGGCTTTTCCTGCACTGATATTCACAACATACTTCTCATGCACAACCTCTTGAATGTCCCTTAGCTTAATATCAGGTTGCCTCTTCACCTTCTTCATCAACTTCTTTGCAAGGAACTTGGCAGAACACCTTGGGTTTTTGTAGCTCCTAGTGCATGTGTGCTCCAAGTTCAGAGTCTTCAGCTGCCAGCTCATCTCCCTTGACAGCTTTGCAAGGTAAGCTGAAAACTTACAGGGAGGTTGGCATTTGACTCTAACCCTAAGTTTGTCATTCTTCACAAACTTCACCCCCCATCCACCTTTCACAGCATACTCAGTAATAGCATCCTTGAACTGCTTAGCTGAGATAAATAACATGTACTTCTCAAATACCAAGTGTTCAGGATTGGAAACTGGTCTAAACACAGGGAACTTCTTCCTCCTTCTGACATTCTTCACAACTCTTTCATTGACAGTAGCACCACCTTCACTATCACTGCCATCATCACCATCACCCTGAAACTTACCATCAGATAATGATTCACTTAGGCTTAACAGCTCCTCAGTAGTGTAGTCTGAGTTCATTACTCCATCCCCCATCTAATCATGCTTGTGCGTCACTACATCACTGTCACTGCTTGCACTATCTTCACCCACATATCTCTGGTTGGGGTTCATTGAACTGTCATTACTGTCAGTGGTGACAGCCCCATCCTGTTGTGGTTCCTCAACAATTGGTTCTTTCCCTGGTCTCCTACACCCAAGTATTTCCACTTCATCATCACTATCATCCTTTCTATTACTTGCATCCTTTGCACCACCACTGCTAGACTCATCACCACCATCATAGAACTCCTCACCACCATCTCTGCCACCATCCCTACCACTAGCACTGAAATTCTCAGAATCACTAACAAACAAAGGGTCATTATAATCAGGCTCTACAAAAATATCCAGAGGCCTATCATTACCACCATTAATAAGTATAGGCTCATGTACTGGATGCTCTACATAGACATGAATCTCTCCATGACCCCTCACCAACTCAGTCATTAACAATGCATCATTATCATCCTTAATCAGTTGGAACACCCCATTATCCCCAGGCCTTCTGTACCACAGCCTACTCATGTGTATACCTAAAATCTCTACAGATGGCCTCAATTTCTACCTTAGACCACTTGTCAGGATCACAGTTCTCTACTGCCTCCACCTCACCCCCCACATACTTCTGAGGATTTTCATCAAAATACCCACCATGGTGCACATGCAAAGTAAAAAAGTCGTCCATTCTGCATGCATGAGATATATAGTCAACATTATTTAATCCACTACTCAGAAAACCAAACCAAACAGTTAAACATGCACTGACACTATAACAATCCTAAATAAACAACACTATTCCTCAAACACAAAGCAATATAAAACTACATCTTAGTGCTAACAGGGAACACATGGACCACCTTGCTCCCTTAAAGGCCAAACACAAATCACCCACCAAACAGACAACACCCATCTAACATGCAACATTATCGAAATAAAGGCATAAACATAAATAATGGTCCCTAGGCATATTGACAGTGTGTGCAAAAAGTTAGAGAGAGACATATATGGTGTATGCAAAAGATAGAGAGAGAGAGAGAGTGACAAAGATACAGAGATACATACACAGAGAAAAAGATAAAGTGGACAGAGTTACCTTTTCGAGCTTCAACCCACTGCTAAAATCTTGAAACTGCTGCAGATTTGGATTGAAGCTTCAACCCACGACGTTCTCCCTTGTTTTCTTCAATTTTCAGTGTGATTTGGATTTGATTTTTTAGGGATTTCGTTGTTTAGGGTTTCGTTCAACTCAAACTGGGTTTGATTTAGAGAATTTAGGGATCAGGGATGAGGAAGACGACGTGGGGATTTTAGGGTTTTCTCTGAAATTTGGGGATTTTCGTGTGTGGTGACTGAGGTAGTTGAGGAGTAGGGTCACGTGGGGTCACATGAGGGGTCTGGGAGGCGGGAAGCTGAGGTGGACAGCTGAGGTGTCACTCACGTGAGTGACATGTGAGTTTTGGTTGAGTGGTCTGGACACGTAGGATTATTATATTATTATTTTAATGAGTGGGCTTGACAGGTGGAGTTCCGTCAGACACGTAGGATTTTTCCGTTGCTTAGCTGACGGTAAGGACCATTTTAAAAACGATTTTCTTTTTTTAGAGATGACATTACTAAAGAAATCAATTTTGGGACCAAAATGGGAATTGATCCAAAATGTAGGGACCAAAAGTGCATTTTCGCCTAAAAATTAACATCTCTTCCCTCTCTCTCTCTCTCTCTCTCTCTCTCTCCTCTCTCTCTAACCCATGGCCGCCGTTTTCTCAACCCCCAAGTTCTCCCCCACTCCCACAACTTCCATTTCCCCACTAAACCCCATAACTCCACACCACCACCACCACCACCACTCTCCTCTTCATTTCTCCCCAAAACACTCATTCCTTTTCACCTTAAAAAAAACCGCCATCTCCTGTTCCCACCCCCAACAAACCCCATCAAACTCCACACCCATACCCACACCTTCCCCCCGTTGTCACCCCAATTACATCCCCAACCGCATCTCAGACCCCAACTACGTCTGCATCTTCGACACAACTCTCAGCGACGGCGAGTAATCCCCTGGCGCCTTTCTAACCTCTAAGGAAAAACTCGACCTTGCCCGGCAGCTCGCCAAGCTCGGTGTCGACATCATCGAGGTCGGCTTCCCCGCCGCCTCCAACGACGATTTCGCCGATGGGTACGTTCCGGTCATCTGTGGCCTCTCTCGGTGCAATGAGAAAGATATTCGGAGAGCCTGGGAAGCTGTCAAGTACGCCAAGCGACCCAGGATTCATACCTTCATTGCCACCAGTGCTATTCACATGGAATTCAAGTTGAGGAAGACTAAAGAACAGGTCATTGAGATTGCAAAGGGTATGGTGAGTTTTGCAAGGAGCTTGGGCTGCGATGACGTCGAGTTTAGCCCCGAAGATGCTGGGAGGTTTGCTTTTCACCTTGCTTTTTCAGTTTTCTGAAATGGGTTTGTGAAAAAAAGTGAGAATTTAAAATGCTAAGATATTGACTAATTGGTACTCTAGCTAAATGTGATAAAGTAGGGACTTGCTCTGCATTGTTGTAAAATTTGCAAATGGGTAACTTTTGTACTTATTTTGATGGAAATGGGAAACCATTTTCAATCAATGGTTGGTATTGAGGCAAAAAGAGTAGAACAGTATAATTGAAAAATGACTATGTTGTTTTTTCTTGGGACAGTCCTATCAGTTTAAGGGTCCGTTTGGTTGGAGGAGTGGAAAAGTGGGAGGATGGAAAATTAGAGGGATGATGGAAAAGTGGGATGATAGAAAAGATTTAGTTTTTCCTCATGTGTGTTTGGTTGAATGGGTGGAAAAGTGGGAGGTTGGAAAACTTTTTTGTTTGGTTGGAAAGAAAAAAGGGGAGGATGAAAAATGTAGTTTATATAAATTGACTATTATGTCCTTGTTATATAATAGTGGGAAAGTGAGAGGGGTAGGTGAGTGTAATAAAGTGAGGGTATTTGTGTAAAATGCATTTCTCATTACTTTTCCCTCCTCATTTCCCTCCCAATTTGGGGGGATAAAAAAAGTGAGCCCAGGAGGGAAAACTTTCTCCCCTATTTTCTGTCTCTCCTATTTTCTTTCCTCAACCAAACAGTAAAAAACAGCATTTTTCATCCTATTTTCCTCTTCCTATTTTCCATCCTCCCTGTTTTCACCTCAACCAAACACACCCTAAGTGTTCAATCACTTAGCTTGACTTTGTTTTCTACACTTTCTCCACATGTTAGTTTATTGTGAATAAAAAGAAAGGTTGTACCTAGTGCTTAAGTAGGGTCGACCCTAGGCCTAGGCCATTTAGGCCATGGCCTAAGGCCCCCTGACATAAAAAGGCCCCAAATATTGGGCAGTAAGTTTTTAGTTTTTTTTTTTTTTTTTTAATTAAAGAAAAAGTGTGAGTTAGGTGTATATTTTATCTTAATCTTAAGAAGGCCTAAAATATTAAAGTTATATTAGTATATTACAAGTTTTATTACATAGGTCCTATAAATTGATATGTCACCAATGAAGTAATTAAATACTCATTTATTATTTTGTTGAAGTGTCACATCATTGTCACGTCAGTTTGTAAGCTTTTTATAGTAAAATTTGTAATAAGTTTAGCATTTTCTCCAAAAAAACAAAAAAAATGAATTAATAAAAATACAACACAGTCACCATTATTAAGTATATGAAAAATGTTAAAGCCAATACAAATTTTAGGGAAAAAAAAATTTACAAATTGATGTGACAGGAATATGATCGGTGTTACTTAAATAATATAATAAAATGAATGTTTGAATAACTTTTCTTTTATTGGTGATATGCCAATTTGTACAACCTATATAGTAATTATTATTAGCTCACTTTGGGTGAATTAGTCATATTAATAAGGAAGAATTAATAATAGATTTGAAATTAAATAAATATTATTTAAGTGATATTTAGAGGTAAAGAGGCCCTTGTAAAATTCTTGCCTTAGGCCTTAAACAATCTTGGGCCGGCCCTGTGCGTAAGACTCCCACTTTTGCATGGTTTGGGAGAGGTGATTGGT
>JARYZH020000669.1:0-92618 GCA_030021035.2 Notholithocarpus densiflorus
AAAACTCATCAAGGCATCTTAGTGTGAAACAGAAATAATAGATTGCATACACGATATAAGAAGCATGTGTATAAAGAGAGAAAAGAAACAACACATGAAGTACAATGTCCATCATGTATTGCATACACGATAATAGATTGCATACACGATATAAGTACAATGTATGTCTCAAATAAAAATGGTCATAAGACCTAATGTACAAGAACAATGTATCTCAAATAGAAAGAAAAGAAAAGATACATGTAATAGCAAAAGATACATAATATCCTCACTACATCCCTCAAAAAGAAACAACACTCCCCCTAACAAAAAAAAATCCTATACTAACTCTCCCCCTAAGAGTGACTACTCTCATATCTAAAACGACTCCCCCTTTTTGTCACGAGCGACAAAGGGTAAGAATGTCAAGTAGACATCTCATCAATAGAGTTAACATCTCCATCATCATCATCATCAGAAGCATCATCGTCAACACCATCATCATCCTCAGAATCAGAAGCCACGGGAGGAGGTAGTGGAGGAGAAGCCTCAGAAGCGAAACCACCCATGGACGCCTGTCGCCGTGCAATACGACCGACACGAACGTTTACCTGATACAATTCCGTAGAAAGTGTTCTAGGCAAGCATCCATGCGCTGCAGCTGCGCCATAATGTCTCCGAGTGACACATCGCCCTTAGAAGATGAGGGAACGGATGTGGAAGGAGCAGATCGAGATGGAGCTGAACAGGAGGGAGGAGCTGCTGAATCCGTCTGTCGCGACCGAAACTGCGCCTCACTACGTTTTACGGTAGCGGCATCTATGGCACACATAAAGGTGAAATGGTCGAAAGAGGGAAAAGGAACAGAAAAGTGGCGTAGAATCCTTGTGATAGCGGAAGGAAATATGAGCTTGTCACAGGATGCCGAATCCAAATGAACATCTATAATAGAAAGAATGAAATGAGAAGGAAAATCTATAGGAAGATGCTCAAGAAGAGACAACAAAAATTGAGCACGAGACTCTGTGATGGAGTTGTAGTGAGAGAGTGGATAGAGTACAAAGGTCATCACCAAGTTCAAGAATCTAGGACCTTTAGCAAAGGCCTTACATGGTGTAAACTGACACTCACCCCAATTAGAAGGGCGCTCACAAAAAGTAGAAATAAGCTCATCGTTGGACACAGTCTGCAGACGCTCACAACTAGGATAGTCAGGAAACTCTATCCGAGGAACCCGAAGCACATCCACAACAAGCTGCGGTGTGACAGGAATGCTAACACCCCTAACACGAGTGAAGAAGTGAGAGACAGAACGGTCAATCCTATGCATGTTGGAGTAGAACTCCTGAATAAGTACGAGAGGACAAGTGACAGGCTCGTCACAAAGAGACTGCCATTCCCGACTGTGAATGACATCGGGAAGGTCGGTGTCGGCAAAGTCTGCCAGAATAACATGGCGTTCCGAATGAACACCTCGTTTAGAAAAGTTCTCCGAGAATGCCTTGTGGGCATCATCATCATCATCATCAAAAAAGCGAAGAGATAAGGGGGTAGAATCTGAAGATGACGAGGATGCCCTGGAACGAAGAGGGTTCCGGGACAGAGCGGATTTACATTTTGGTGCCATAGAAACTACTAACGTAACCAGAAAGAGAGGGAGAAAAAGAAAACAATCAGAAAAGTCCTAAGCAATTTCAAATATAAAAATTATATTGAAAAGAGAGTACGTATGCATGGGAAATGCATGAACATTTGACATGCAAAAGAAATTGCATCATGGGTTCTGCCCAATCCAATCCTACCAGCACACAAATATATTGCACACATCTAAATGCATGAAAATATTGTTATAATGCTAATGTGATGCAATGCATGAGATTTCAAACTCATAGAAGTGAAAACCCATCCCAAAATTTCAACAATAACTCATCAATTTTGAAAAACCCCAAAAATTTTCAAAAACCCCAAAAACCTAGGTTTCAAATCATGAAATGCATGAAAATGAAAGAGAATCGAAGCTTACCAAGTGAAGAAAACTTGAAAAAGCTTGAAGAAACCTTGAGAAAGAGGTTTGGAGTGAGATGAGAGTGTTTGGGAGAGGAAAAACAGAGATCAATCGAGAGAGATATCGAGAAAATGACAGGCGGATCGCACGAGGAGTTTAAATAGAACCTCAGTAAATCTCGACAGATAGAGGTGTCAAGAGATGTCGAACCATCTGTCGAGGTAGGTGTCGAGAAAATGGCCTTCGACAGAAGCAGGTATCGAGGAGGTATCGAGGAACACAACATCAGACACAAGAAGAGAGTCTCGATTGATCCACCAGGTGTCAAGAAGCTATCGAGGAGGCAGGAGCTTTCTCGATCAATCCACCAAGTGTCGAGGATCTAGCGAGATTGCGATAAGAAAAATCTGAGGAAGCTCGACAGATAGCCAGCTATCGAGGAGGTATCGAGGAGATGTCGAGCCAGCTTTTCAAAACAGTTTTTCGAGGAGAGAAAAACACAGATATGAATGCAACTCAACCAATGATCCAATTAACATAATAAGTTCTCAAAAATCATCTCCCAACAATAATTTTTAAGCACATGGATCCTAAAAACACACACACACACACTAAACAAGTCTAACCGATTTTATTTTTCAAAAACAAGTTAAGACAGTTTAGTGAGCATACATTAACACATGTAAAACTTGTGATGGCCAAATCACATTGTACCTGCACATGTATCAAGAGTAGCAAAGAATATTGCGTGTCGTGTGTGAAGAACATCGTAAGATTGCATAAATGTATACATGTTTTGACAATTTGAGATATGAGAAAATTACTTTAACTCACACATAATCATAACTGTTTGATGGGGATTATCACCTCCGAGGTACATCCTATAACTCCCACATCTCCTATAAAACACGCTTGCAATCATATTTAAAGCATTTTTGATCTTTTTGCTTTTGATTTTTTTCTTTGCATATTTTTTTTTATTAAGCATATCATGCATGGGCATACAAGAGAGAGAAAAGAAATACCCAATGATATATGACATTCCAATTTTGCTATGCCTAAGCACATAAATGTCATTGACATTGCACTTTTGCTATGCCGAAGCATACAGGTGTCATTATAATTGGCGGGCAATAGTGGTGAGATGGTTATTTATGCCTTTCTCTTAGGATTTTCTAATCCTTCCCGTCAAAAAAAGTGATACGAGTGTTAAATACAAGAGATAACTTAATCTTACTCATCACAAACAAGAGCCACAAAGCTCACTTGCTTAGTTGTGCCTAGAGATGCTTATCTAAGATACAAGAGATACAAAGTTTAGAAAATTTTGTTTCAATGGCCATCCAAGGTACATAAGTACCAATGTACACAAAACACACACTGTTTTTGTATTTTTCTGATTTTTAAATTTTTTTTTTATATGAAAAACAAAACAAAGCAAAACTGAAAATTAATCAAACATAAACATGTCAAACAAAGCATAAAAACTAGATGCAAATGCATGATGAGGGAAGAAAAGAGAGGAAGATCATCCCATGGAGATAACACCAATGTTTTGACGAAGAAATTCAAAGCGTTTACTATCAAGAGGTTTGGTAAACAGGTCAGCCTTCTGATCATCGGTGTGAATAAACTCAAGAGTGAGAGTATCATCTTCGACAAGCTCCCTAATGAAGTGATGTTGAATCTCTATGTGTTTGGTTCTAGAATGTTGAACCGGATTCTTAGAGATATTAATGGCACTGGTATTGTCACAATAGATAGTGAGATGCTCTTGACAAATACCATAATCATGGAGGAGTTTTTGCATCCATAAGAGTTGGGTGCAACAGCTACCAGCAGCAATGTACTCAGCTTTTGCAGTGGATAATGAAATGGAGTTCTGTTTTTTACTCATCCAAGAGATAAGATTATTACCCACATAGAAACAACCTCCTGAAGTACTCTTTCTATCATTAGCATTTCCAGCCCAATCAGCGTCAGAGTACCCAGCTAAGACATCACTTGTGTCCTTACTGTACCACACACCGAACTCAGCAGTGGTTTTGACATACTTTATGATTCTTTTTAAAGCAGTCATATGGGACTCTTTGGGATTAGCTTGATATCTAGTACACACTCCAACATTGTAACTAATGTCAGGTCTACTAGCAGTAAGGTAAAGAAGACTACCTATCATGCTTCTATAGAAAGAAGGATCAACACTTTTACCTAACAAGTCAACAGTGAGTTTAACATTTGGGCTCATAGGGGTTCTGACAGAACTAGCAGATTCTAAACCAAACTTTTTCACAAGATTCTTAGCATATTTAGATTGAGATAGGAATATACCTGATTCTTGTTGACGAATCTGCAACCCAAGAAAGTGAGTCAGCTCTCCTATCATGCTCATCTCGAACTCGGCCTGCATGAGTTTTGAGAAACCATGAGCAAGTTCATCCTTTGTCGATCCAAAGATGATGTCATCAACATAGACTTGAGCAACTATCAGCTTGCCATCTTCTCTTTTGATGAAGAGAGTCTGATCAGCCTTTCCTCTTGTGAACTCGTGTGACACCAAGTACTGTGTAAGCCTATCATACCAAGCTCTAGGGGCTTGCCTTAAGCCATAAAGTGCCTTCTTGAGATACAGTACATGATCCGGAAAGTATGGATCAATGAATCCTTTAGGTTGGGCCACATAGACATCTTGTTTGATAGGCCACAAACTGAATTGACCCCTTGTGATAGAAATTAATTAATTAATTAGCCAAGTTATTAATTAATCAATTTATCATGCAAACGCGTGGTAGCACAAACAAATCACCAATAAACTAATTATGCAGCGAAAAATAAATAACACGGTGATTTGTTTACGAATGGGGAAAACCTTACGGCAAAAACCCCACCGGGTGATTTTCAGGTCACCACTCCTGAAACTCCACTATTATCACAACAAGCGGTTACAAGTAAAGGAATCCCAAGTACCTTACCAACCTACAGTTGAACCCTTACCCCAATACCCAATTGGACTTGTTCTGTAGTGACAGTTCCCCTCTTTTGATGCACGGCTCCCAAGTACGTGACTAACCAATGCGCGGATCCCATTACGCGACTTCAATCACCAACTAAGAAGGTTGTTGACTGCAAAGTTCTTCAATTCATCCACACGATGAAGATCAAAAAGATGCTTGGTCACAAAACCCTATGGTGCAAATACAAAGCAACTTCTTCAAGAGAAAGAGATGAACAAGGGCAAGAACTCTGTTGAGTGAAGCCATTCCATTATGCTCTAGAGGTTTTTTTTTTTTTTTTTTTTTTTTTAATTATTAATGTGGAAGTCTTGCTAAGGCAATAAAATCTTGATAAATGAAAAAAAAAAAATTAACAATTTTTTATTTATTTTATCACATTCTTTATATGCCGGTACTTACAAATGATTTCCTTCTATTGAGATAATGAAATGAGTGTTTGAGGTTTGGGGCTCGGTATTTGGTAGTGAAAATGGGGTAGTTGAGGGAATGTTTGAGAGGTTGCTTAAATTTTTGTAATTTTAGGATATGAAAGAATTTTATACTTTGAATTTAAATTTATAAAATTCAAAATTCAAAATCATTTAATCAATTTAAAAAATAAAGTCTACAAATAATATAATGTTAGTCTCCAACAAATGTTGAAAAACTTCACTGTCCCAACCTCATAAATTTAGATTAGTAGAGCAATTCCACTTAATATTAGGTAACCAATTCTATGACAAGATTTTTTTTTTTTTTTTTTTTTTTAATATGAATTAAGAAAATTGAGTTTCAAAGCATTCAACTTATTTTGGTAAAACATAAATATTATATAGCAAAATGAGTATTATAAGTAGGTCTTAAAAAATATAAAAATTATTTCAAATGAATTTACAAAGTATCCGCGCATCGCATGGAAAATTATCTACTAAGCTTAATGGGGGAGATTCCAATGCAATTGACAAGTTTAACATTTTTGGCCTTTTTGAATCTTTCACAAAACCAACTTATGGGACCAATACCCCAAGGCAAACAATTTGGAACATTTCTAAACAACTCATATGGCGAGAACTTGGGATTATGTGGATTTCCATTGTCAAAGAAATGTAGCATTGATGAGTCCATACCGCCACCAATATTCCCAAAGGACAACGATCCAATGTTTACAAGTGGATTTACTTGGAAGGTTGTGTTATTAGGGTATGGATGTGAATTGGTGTTTGGATTAGCTATGGGATGTCTTATGTTTTATATTGAAAGACCTCAGCGTCTTTTAAGATTGATTGAAGAAAAATGGCAAAGAAAGGTGAGAATCCCAAACAATGAAAGATCTAGACGAAGAATCCAAAAAAAAGAAGGCAGAATACAAAGAGAAACTAAAAACTCTATGAAGCATTTCAACAAACACCTTTTGTGCCTACCCAAAAACCAGCTTTAAAAATGCCAATAATAACAGTTATTGCTAATATCAAAAATCCAACAGCTTGTCTAATTTAGCTCATGTAAAGAAGTTCTTGCACACTACATGCTAAAAACATTCGAGACCTAGAAGCATAGGATTCAACCACTATAGCCTATAACCTCGAACTTGTAAAATAGATATTTTAGCTATCTCCCCTGTAGCATTGATTATCCATTTCTTTGATTCTGCTCTCCTCTTACCCAATGAAGTGTCTATTTTATATAAGTAATTTTTACTTCGATTCAATGTATACAAAAGAGAGAACTCACCTCCTTGCGATTGCGAAGTCCGATGTAGGAAGCGGCCTAGGAATTGCAGATAAATCTGGTCGACACCGGCGGCAACTGTACCAAAGGGGATTTTAGGGATTTTTCGATGAGAAAAAGACTAGTGTCATCGGAACTAGAGATTCGGGCCAGTGGCTGTGCCATGAAGAGAGAGAGCTTCAATCCTTGAGAGAGAGAAATTTTGATTTTTAGTTCCAAAGGAGATACACGCGGGGTTTGAAATTTTTTAGGGGTGAAATGGTCTTTTTAAAATTTGATGAAGTGTCAAATTTAGGAGACAATGGATTGAATAAACGGATGAGATTTGAGCTATTGCACGGGATCTCAATCCGTATTTAAGGATATTTTATGTGAATGTAAAAGTGCCGTGTGTGCACTGATGTAAGAACAGTTGTAAAGTATTGTAATTAAAAGAGTCCAGTTTTTAAATAAACGCTCTTTGTTCAGTCTTTTGTTCAACCATCAGGACTCTCTTCTATGAAAATCAAAACTCCTTTTAATACCCACAAAAAAGAAAAAGAAAAAAACAGCTTTAATATATATAGAGTTCGGTTAATAAGTGCTTTGTTAATGAACCATTTTAAGAATTTTTATACTACTTTTAGGGAAAATATTAAAAGTTGACTAAAACTTAGTTTTTTTTTTTTTTTCTTTTAATATTAAAAGTTCTTAAAAATATTTCATAAACTAATGTTCTTAGAGTATTGGTTAACTTTCTCCTTAAAGGGTCTGGTTAACAAGTTCTTTTCGGGCATTTGTTTAATGTACCATAGCACATAAACTATTTTACATACCCAAAAAGAAATTATCCAACTTGGATGTCACCATGTCAGTTGCTTTTTGGAGTGTGTATAATGTAAAGTTGTGATTTTCAAATATGTATTTTGTTGGTCTTATTCCGTGCCAAATTTGATTGTAATTCTATTCAATCTTATATACCCTGTATTTGTTGTAGGAATTTATTGTAAGGGTTGTGTGATAGTGAGAGAGAGTGTGAAGACACAAGCAATTGAAGCAATGAGGGTTTTTGCGGGTATCTCGCGACTAAGCATCCCGCTAAAAGATGCATGTGCCTTGCACATGACTGGAATGCGGAGAGTCAGTACAGATGGAGACAGTTATGTCTCATGAGTATCTCGCGGGTAAGGCCTTCCCGCGAGACACCCGCGAGACATTCTGTTCTGCCAGTCTGTACTATATGATACATACTTTCTGTACCCACACTATATATACTAGTATCACCCACAAATGTAAAGGAGAGCTTCAGAGAGAAAACCCTAGCAAAAACACTTGAGAGATAGAAATTGTTATACCAACAATTCTCTACACATTTTTTTGTGAAATTTCCTCATCTCCTACCTCTCCATTTCCATACCATTGAGAGGTTAATAGCCCAAACACTTACCACACCCTTTGAGAGTGTCAAGTGAGGTTTTGGTGCTGCTAGGAAGCATTGGAAGAAGCCAAGGATGGCAGATGCAACATGGAGCTTGTTGCGGGATCCGGAGAGCTAGACAAGACACGGTTCCGAGAAGCCCTGTTGGAGTAGGAGCTTGGAGGGCTTAGGTACAGCGGGTAGATTAGGCTTGGAGGGTCTCTTGCTAACCCATGTATCCCAACTGATTGTCTAGTGGTTCGATTACCGCTTGGAGGGCGGCGGAGAGGTTTTTCACCGAGTTCTTCGGTTTTCTCTTCGATAACACATCGGCATGTTATTTGTGTTAGCATTTCTCTTCCCTACTCTTGTTCATTTCATTTTACTGCTGTGTTGCTTTAAATATGGAGTAGAGTAGCTCTCTTGCTTGTATGCTTGTGTTTACACTATTCCGCACTTAGAATTAAGTTAGTGTAAAATCAATCAAGCCGTAACTTTGAATTGGGGGTCTAAACAAGCTATTGTGTTTTTAACACATTTTCGAGCTTTCATATAAAACTATGTAAAATAGATTGTATGTAATAAACACTACTAAAAAATCAAGTAATTGAAAAAAGTAGCCTTTATATGCAAGAAAGTAGGGTGTTAGCCGTGATAAAAAGCCAATATGCTTCGGGAAAATTGTTCACAAATGTGCGAGATATTTTTTGTGCTTACGGCCATATCATAAATGCAGTGAAGATGGGAAAATAATAATAATAATAATAAGAAGAAGAAGAAGAAGAAGAATAATAAGGATAAATTCCGTTCACACTTCCTAATGTTTGGGCTAATGTCAAACATGTTCAAGACTTTTCAAAACTAACCAATTTGATCTCCAAAGCCAATTTAGTCTCTAAAACAGTTGAGAAAAAAAAAACTAAATGTTTAGGGACTAAGTTGACTTTAAGGAATTAGCTAGTTTTGAAAAAATTTAGACTTTGTTAACATTAGCCCAAACTTCAAGAATATGGATGAAATTTACCCTATTACTAATAATAATAATAATAATAATAATAATAATAAATACAGCGAAAGTTTTTTTTTTTTTTTTTTTTTGGTTATGTAAGATGACAAAGATTAAAAAGCAACGGCATATCCCAGTTCTCAAGTCACGGCCATACTAATTAAAACTTGAACAGTCACAATGTTTATGTCACGACAATACTTTCTACTTTCAGGTGAAGTAGCGTGACTTCCCACCGTTCTGCTATAAAATGGCACTATCTTCAGCCTAAAATTCATCATTCTCTAAATAAGATCATAATAGATAATACCGACAAAAGTTTACGCCATTCAGTCCACCGTAGGACATGTCGCGTCCGCCTATCTACCCTTTCATTCTCCTTTTTTGCTTCCTCCACCTCCCCTCTGGAATCCAATCCAATGACCTTCAAATTCTCATGAAACTAAAATCCGCCCTTCAAACATCAAACACTAATGTCTTCAGTTCTTGGGAATCCAGAAATTCCATATGCAACTTCACTGGAATCTCCTGCAATTCCGACGATTCCATTACAGAAATCGAACTTTCATACCAAAATTTAACCGGGGTTCTTCCTCTTGATTCCATATGCGAGCTCCAATCACTAGAAAAGCTCTCATTCGGGTTCAACTACTTGCACGGTCCAATTATGGACGACTTGAAAAATTGTGTCAAACTGCAATACTTGGATTTGGGCAACAATTTGTTCACAGGATGGTCGGTTCCAGAAATATCCTCTCTAAGCCAATTACGGTATCTACATCTGAATTTCAGCGGATTTTCCGGGACTTTCCCGTGGAAATCACTCCAAAACATGACCGGTCTTGTTTGGCTGAGCCTCGGAGACAATCCTTTTAATCCTTCTCCATTTCCAAACGAGTTGTTGCTGCTTACTAACTTGACTTGGCTTTACCTATCAAACTGCAGCATCCAAGGTACAATTCCAGCAGAGATTGGAAACCTTAAAGAGCTAATCAACTTGGAGCTTTCCGACAATAACATGACGGGGGAAATCCCAGTTGAGATTGGGAACCTAGTCAACCTGTGGCAGCTTGAGCTCTACGACAATTCATTCACAGGAAAACTTCCTATCGGTCTAAGAAACCTCACAAAGCTTGAAATGTTTGATTTTTCGAATAACTATCTTGAAGGCGATCTATCTGAGTTGAGGTTCTTGAATAACCTGGTTTCTCTGCAACTATTTCAAAACGAGCTATCTGGCCAGGTACCGGCCGAGTTCGGCAAATTCACGAAGCTTGTGAACCTTTCTCTGTATAGAAACAGCTTCACTGGTCCGCTGCCTCATAACCTTCTCTCCTGGGCTAAAACTGGTTTCATCGATGCCTCTGAGAATTTCTTTACCGGTTCAATTCCACCAGATATGTGCAAGCAAGGTACTTTGACGTATATTGCAATGTTGCAAAACAATCTTACCGGTGAAATTCCAGCAAGCTATGCCAATTGTTCCACTCTACAACTTTTTAGAGTTAGTAATAACTTGCTCTCAGGTAAGATTCCTATTGGAATCTGGGGATTACCGAACGTGTACATTATTGATATCTCATTCAATGATATCGAAGGCCCAATTACATCCGATATCAAAAACGCCAAGTCTCTTGTATACTTACTTGCAGAACACAATCGCTTATCTGGGGAATTACCCACGGAGATTTCGGAAGTCACATCTCTAATGTCAATTCAACTGAATGACAATAGACTGACTGGGGAGATCCCATATATGATTTGCAATGTAAGTTTTCTTGTAATTTTGGATATCGCTAATAACAGTTTGAAAGGCAAGATTCCACAATGTTTAGGTAACTTTAGTTATTATCTTAGGGTGGTGAATTTGGGAATGAATAATTTCCAG
This sequence comes from Notholithocarpus densiflorus, assembly GCA_030021035.2. Taxonomy (NCBI): domain Eukaryota; kingdom Viridiplantae; phylum Streptophyta; class Magnoliopsida; order Fagales; family Fagaceae; genus Notholithocarpus; species Notholithocarpus densiflorus. The sequence goes on from JARYZH020000669.1 coordinate 10,996, forward strand.
GGCACCATACCTGATACATTTGCAAAGGGTAATCAGTTGGGAACTATTGTCTTCAATGGCAATAATTTAAAAGGGCTATTACCAAAATCTTTTATCAGCTGTACAAATCTGGAAGTTCTTGACCTCGGAAACAACATGATTAATGATTTATTTCCTTATTGGTTTGAAGCTCTTACCAATCTGCAGGTTCTTGTCTTGAAATCCAACAAATTCCATGGACCTATAGAAAATCATAACACTAGTGGGGTGTTTTTCTTTAAGCTAAGAATTCTTGACTTGTCTCACAATGAGTTTACAGGTCTTTTACCAAGAAATTATTTTGAAAATTTCAATGCCATGATGATTAATGATGAACGCAAACTTGAACCGCATTATATGGGTGAAAGTTATATGGGTAATCTATATCAAGATTCGGTGGTGGTGACAGTGAAAGGGTTGGAAACTAAACTAGGGAGAATCCTAACCATCTTCACAACAATTGATTTATCAAGCAACAAATTCCAAGGAGGGATTCCAGAAGTACTTGAAAGGCTCACAATCCTTCGATTGCTCAACCTTTCCCATAATAGCCTAACTGGGCATATCCCATCATCGTTGGCAAAATTGTCAGCACTTGAATCCTTAGACCTTTCTTCAAATAGCCTCACTGGAGAAATTCCTTTGCAACTAGCAGATCTAACATTTTTGGCCATGTTAAATCTTTCACAAAACCAGCTTATTGGACCCATACCTCAAGGCAAACAATTTGCTACATTTGAAAACAACTCCTATGATGGAAACCTAGGATTGTGCGGATTTCCATTGTCAATTAAATGTAGCACTAATAAGCTGATGCCCCCACTACTAGCATCAATATTCCAAGAAGACAACAATTCATCTTTTGCAAGAGGATTTGGTTGGAAGGCCGTGTTAAGTGGCTATGGATGTGGATTCTTGTTTGGATTAGTTATCGGATACATTGTGTTTAAGATAGGAAAACCTCAATGGCTAGTAAGGATCGTTGAAGGAGAACAAAATAACAAGAAGGGAAGGCCTAATAATCAAAGACCTAGACAAAGAAGAAATGAATGCATTTGAGGGGTGCTCTTAGTCTTAGGTGAGTTTGACAAAATTCTCTCTAGATTAATTTGTGTTATGATGTTATATAAACTTGCTTAAAAGTAGTAACAATATAAGTAATTTGTAGTATATATTCTAATTTTTTTTTTTTTTTTTTTTTTTTTTTTTTTTTTTTTTGGTGTTGTATGCAAGGTATTGCAAAAAGTGAGGACCACCCTATTCTCTACTAAGAGACAGATGAAGATTATGACCCTTTATCTTGCACCTGAAGAGCAGTAGAATGGCGTATTTCAGAGAGTTAATCATACTTTTATATGTGAATTTAGGTGTTGTTTTCTTCTTTCTAGAATAATCATATTTAAAGTTTATGTTTGTATATGCTAATTATGGTGTTATTTTCAGTTGTACTTTTTTTTTTCTTTTTTTTTTCTTTTTCTAAATAAAAATTGCTGAAATAGAATATTTCTAATGGCGAATCATACAGAAAATTCTGAATTTAAGAAAGAAAACAGCGTTCAATAGATTTTATTCTTTACGAAGTAGTTGTAAGAAGGGGAAGAGGGATTGCTGAGGCCAGTAATAAACTCCTAAGCCCCCAGAAAAAAATATTCTTATTTCTTAAATCTAATTTTATTCCCTCCGATTCTTCCCAATTTTTTGAAAATTAAAACTTTGAGGTTTTAATGAAATAGAAAAGAATGAACGTTTCCTCCTATCCATTTCATTCTCTCCCACTTAAACTCTCAAACAAAATAATGTACTTTTCATTCCCTTCATAAAACTTCTAAACAACGGAAAAGAATGAATATTAAAAAAAAAAAAAATTTCATTCATTTCCTTTCCCTCATCTCAAACAATCTGTTTGTGTGAGCCGAATGCAAATTATTTTTACCATCATTTTTAATGTTGCAACCAAACACAATAAAATAAGTTCATTTTCAATAAATTAAAAAAAGGTAAATTACATATTTGGTCTCTAATGTTTACACCATATTTCAATTTAGCTCTTAAAGTTTCAAATGTGTTGATATAGCCCATAACATTTTGATATTTGTGTAAAAAAAATCTCTGTAGTTAAGTATTGGATGGAAAATACCAATGTTATGAATACCGTTTCGGAACCCGTTTCGGTTTGTCCAATGGAACGGAATATTTCGATACCGGCCTATTTCGGCGTACTGTTTCAGAGTGTTTTGGGGTTCTTTAAAAAATATATATATTCTTATACAACATAAAATTATCAATTCAAAAAAGTATTACTAAATATCAAATATTACAAATCATTTAATATTAAGCCTTAACATCAATATCACATCCAAGATTTATAACAAGTCATTACTTACACAATAGTAATTAATAAAATAATCCCATAAAAAAATAAATAAAATAATACCTTTACTGATTGCTATTAATATAGTGATTTAAAAAGAAAATCTTAATAAAGGGGTTTAGATTGTTTATTTTTTTTTAAATTCATATTTGAGTTGTTATGTAAATAAATGAATTTTTTTTAAAGCAAAATTTTGTAAATAAATGAATATTTTGGGAATTTGGGATAATTATAATCATGATTCATGAAGCTTCTAGGAAGCTCCACTCCCACCTACTCCCACGTGCATTGAGCCATTTTCCCTTAATAGTTAATATCACTTTTCAAAGCTCTATATGTCATTTACAAGTCTCATAAATGAAACTCTCTCACTCTGGAAGTTCTAGAGAGTAGAGACAACTCAAACAAGCCTTGAAGAAGAGATTAAAAATGGTAAGCAAATTAACTTTCACTTCGTCCACCATACTTGCCAAAGCTTGGATTTCTGGTTTCTTCTTCTTCTTTTTCTCTGGTTTTTTTCCCCTAACAAATCATTTGGTACTGATCTGAGATTCTACTGTCTACTTCTCTGTTTTTTTTTTTTTTTTTTCCTAACATATCATTTGGTAATGTCAAGTTTATGTTTGAGATAAGATGAAAAAATTCAGAAAAAAAAAAAAAAAAAAAAAAAAAAAAAAAAAACTCAAAGTGCATGCTGGCCGAATGAATTGATTTTTTTTTTTTTTTTTTTTAAGCCAAAATCTAGTACCGGCCGAAATTTGCTAGAATGGCCGGAACACCCCAAAATAGGCCAAAATTTGACCCGAGGTGGAGCGGGAGGTATTATGGTATCGGTTTGCATGCCGGTACGAAATATTCCAGCCATTCCAGCCGGAACGGAACGGAATCAATAACAATGGTATTATAATTTTAATTTTTATGCCACCTATATGCCATGTGGGCTGCCACATGAGCTAACTAAAAAACTATTTTTCTAAATTAAAAATTAACAAAAACAATTCACTTTTTTTTTTTCACTTCAATAAAAAATATGGTTTCAAATTTGAAAAACTTAGCTATCTAAAGACTAAAATTGAACTACTACATTTAACTCACTAAAGCATCTTCAATCACAGTACAATCCAAATCTAGATATCATCACTAACGGAGTAATAAAAGAATATACTTCAAGAACGCAAATTGATACATTAGAGACTAAATTAAACTATACGGTAACATTAGGGGCCAAATATGTAGTTCATCCAAAAAAAAAACATTTCCATTGAATATTTTTTTCTATGTAAGTAGCAAACTATTTTAACAAATAGGGCTAAAAATAACTAAAAAAAAAAAAAAAATGCCTTATTCTATGGGATTTGCTTCTTTTTTTTTTCTATGAACGCTTCTCTCCCACTTGCACAACACAACAGCCAATTTCCAAGCTCGGCGTTCTCTCATGCCCCCCTTACACCCACCTTCTCCAACAACCACCATGTTGCTCTACAAATCTCAATCTCACTGTAGCCCTCTCTAAGCTTTCTTCTCTTCAGTCCCACCTCTCTCTCTCTCTCTCTCTCTCACCCTCTTAAATTCTCTCTAAGACCCTACCCTCCCCATCTCAATTTTCACTTATCATTTGAACCTCCCAAAAAATCACAATCCCTAAACATAGTCTAGGACAACGTTATTGCTTTTCTGTGCTTTTGTTGTTGTCTCAGTATTACTTTATTGTTGTTAACTCTAAAGCACTAGGAATATATTCTTATTCAGTTTTCTCATAGGTACGCATTAGTTTTTTGGTGTTCAATTTTGGGTTTTGGGTTTTTTTTTTTGGTGTAGTTTATGGATATGTTGCTTAAATCTTCAACTTTCAATGCGCCCACTTTGCAATTCGAGCGTAAAGTCTTTGTTTGACTCGGTTTCGCAGTATTTGGTGCCTTCAAATAAGCAAATGAGAATGCCGATGAAGATTTTGCAGAGAAATAATCAGTACCCATTTCGGTTAGCATTGAATTACGTAGGTCGTTGTGGTTTCAGGAACTATATCAATTCTAGATATCGAGAAAAAGAAACTGACTAGTTTGTTGGTAGAGCTGGTTTGGAATTTGTAGGTAAAGATAGTGAGAGTTTTTGAGTGATGAAAATGCGATTTCGGGTGTGTGTGAATTCAGAGTTTGCTAGGGAGTTGATAAAGCGTGGGATTGTTTTGGCGGCAATGATTTGTGGGGTTTTGGTTTTTGGGTGTAAGAGAGTGTTTGCAATGGAAGGTGCGGTGAATGCTGGTTATGGGGTTATTGGGCAGAGCATTTTGTTATTGAGGAATGCATGGGTTCTTCAGGTTTTCAAAGAGCAGAATCTTATTCTGGCGGTGCTTTTGGGTCTCTCGGCATTCTTCTCCATGGCAGGCCTTGGAAGGTTTTTTTTTTTATTCTCTAATAGTGAGTAATTACAGGCTTTGTGGATGGTAAACACTATAGTATTAAGATTTCGAATAAGCAATAGTTTGAGTTGATGTGACTTTCATTTTGCCTTCTTTATGAAGTTAACTGACAGTGTTTATCATAGGAACAGTGTCTCATTTGTAAGAGGCCAAAATGGAATTTCAGAAGACTATTTGTGGCAAAGCTTTGACTATCTTTCTGATACATTGTTAGAAGGAATGAAGTGTGAGTGGGACTTGAGGAGAAGTCTTACTCTTAACTGGCACCTATTGGCATCGAAGAACTGGCTCAATGGAGATTTTGTTTTGAGAGTAAACTTTACAACTAACAAGCAGCATTTTTCTGGAAAGGGTCAGAAAAATACCAATCCTTTGGCTTTTGGAATAGGCATTAGAGCTAGTGGCCCACCAGATAGATTAAAAGCCAAATCCTTTTTTTTTTTTCTTTTTTTTTAATTCTAATTAATCTCCAATTACGATGAGGACTACTTCGTGGACAACTTCAATGATAAGTCTGTTATCTCAAAAATGGTTCTGAACCAAAGCAATTATAATTCCTTTCAACACTTGACATAGATCGAAGCAGACAAGAGTTGGATGCTCTTTGAATCATTGCCCCCAAAGACCACAGTGCGACTGTAAGTATTATGGCTTTGTGGTGCCTATGGAAATCGTATCATGAGTGAGTCTCAGGTTTTCAATTAAAAAACAAGAGAGTGTTTCTCATGTTTGCCAATGCTTAAGTCACCAGGAAAATAGGAATCATAGAATTGGTATGAAGAATGTGTACGCAATAAAAAAATTGAGCTGCCAAGATAAACACATTGGTTTGAAAAATGTGTTGGATTAGTGATATGCTTGAATAAAGATATATCAGAGGAAAAGGTAGTGGCTGCACCATGTCGTTTGCAATATAGAAGATATTAGACAGTTTTGAGCTGGTGGACAGGATCTATATATTTGAATGGACTCCTTGGAACTAGGCATGAGCTTTGTTTTTTGAAAGAATATCCTCAATAAGTATTTTGATGTGACATGGAAGTCAAATTGTTATTTCCATTGTATTTCCTTTCCTTTCCTTTTTTTTTTTTTAAATTTGCGTGGAGAAATTATAATATTTTTTTAGCTGCTTTTTGACTTTTGAATTTTGACTGAATTTGATTTGATGGTTCAAAATCTAATATGAAGGGATGGAACATGGTCATAAAAGGAAGACAGCAGTGATAGTTGTAGCTTCCACTGAGGTAGTTTCTGGGTTGCTCATAGTTGGTATTACAATTGCAGAAGCAGGAAATCCTTATGAGGTAAGATTGCTTACTCTGACACCTATGCAAAATCTATGTCCTTATTTTCTTTTGGAATTTCCTAGAGGTAGTTTTTCTTTATACCTAGGATCTCATAGTAAGGTATGGAATAGCTACTCCTATCCAGTAACTTGCCTTTAAGTTTAGTCATTTAATCTAAAGTAAAAGTTCTAATTAACTTGCCCTAGTCTTGATATACGCAGCCTACATTTTAAAAGCTTGGAAAATTTTGAGTAGAACACTAGGCCATGTTTATAATACTTTGATTCTTTTCAATTGTAAGTACAAATTGTTACATATTTCACTTTTTGGTGAGCTAGTGAGTTGCATTTGAGTAGGATGGTACCTTTCAGAGAGAAAGAATGAGTTTCTCATATAACATGGTCTGAGATTTTGTTCTGCTATATTGCAAAATGGGAATGCCATTGGGAATCTGATGGTTTTCTTACAAGTGTAAGATTTACTAATCTAAATATATATCAAAATTGTGCTTCCCTTTAGATGTCTACTTGAGTGAAACTCATTGCGATTCATGGAAACAGAGAGATTCACAACAATCGGTCCTAACAGCGAAGGCCGAGAAGAAGACTTGGATTCCGTTGTTTAACCTAACTACAACTGCTAGAGCCACTGATGACTTTTCAATCAACTAGAAGTTTGTAAAGGTGGTTTTGGACCCATTTACTACGTAAATTTTGCAGTATTTTAGAACAAAAAATAGCTATGTAGTCATTTTATCCTTCAGATTTTATGGGCAAAATTTGCCAAATAGTATGTTTTTAGAAAAATTTTAGGAAAGCAGTACATGAAATAAGTTATTTAGTTAATTAGACTGTTTTTGGAAGTCAAGTTTGGCAAACTCGAGTTTGGACTGAAAGTCAAGTTTGACAAACTCGACTTCCAAGCAGGACCAAGTAGGATGCATCAATATTGCTTGGAAGTCGAGTTTGTCAAACTCAACTTCCAGCCCAAACTCGACTTCCAAAAATAGTCTAACTAACTAAAAAACTTCAAACATATGCTATTCACCTAATTTTTTTCTAAAAAAGTACTATTAAGCAAATTTTGCCGATTTTATGCTATCATTTTGCAAAATAAACTTTCAGGGTGTACTAGTAGATGGAGAAGAAATTACTGCAAAGAGGCTTTCATGGAGCTTTGGACAAGGACTGAAAGTTCAAAAATGAATTCTGATTGTCAAAAATTCAACATTGAAATTTTGCTAACCTTCCAGAAAATGCTATATTATGAATACATGCCAAATAAAAGCCAGACCTTTTCAATTTTGGTAGAGATCCCTTAGAACCCATTGCATTCAGGTAGACATGGCTTGTGTTATTCTGACATCAATTGTCCACAGAACATTTAAAATTTCAGTTTGTTGGTTAGGAATTAGAATTTTAGATTAACTTGAACTAGAAACCTGCCAGATCAAACAAGAGATAAAGTATTGGGTTGGTCTAAGCTAGCGCTTTCAGTTTCAGATCATATGAGGGAATTGTTTTTTTTTTTATAAGTCATATGAGGGAATTGTTAGAGGGCTTCTTTCTCTCCACCAAGATTTCAAATTGAGGATTATACATAGAGATCTCAAGGTGAGTAACATCTTACATGATAGATGAACCCCAAAATATCAAACGTGTTTCAATATTTTTAGTCATGGAGACTGTGGAACTGATGGATGCTTGCTTTTGGGACTCACACTGTCAGAGTTGCATCCATGTTTGTCTCTTATGTGTGCAAACCACAACCTGAGCATAGGCCCAAAGAACCTGGTTTTTTCATAGTAAAAATTCACATGATGCATATTCTTCCTCATGCAAGCAGGAATCATGTTCATTTAATAAAATAACCATTACCTTACTGGATACTCAGTGGCAGAGCCACATTATTGGTTGGGCCCCCAAAATTTTAACATATATATATATAAATATATATATATATATATATATGTTATAAACTAACAGTGTGGCCGAAGAAAAATGAGAATCAACCCCCCCCCCCCCCCCCACAAAAAAAAAAAAAAAAAAAAAAAAAAAACCCCAATAACATTAGGAAAAAATTTTGGCAGTTTCCCCTCCAAAAAAAAAAAAAGAAGAAGAAATAGCTTAGCCCCTCCAAAAGAAATTTTCTAACAAAAACGTTCTACCATTTTTTATTAACGGTTCCTTTTGTTAGTCTTTATTTTTATAAGCACAAGGATCATCCATTATGTTTTTTTTTTTATCTTTTTATTTATACATTGATAGTGAGGGTTGGAAAATTTAAATCCTAGATGTCTCCATTAAAAACATCAAGAAATACCAACTATTTGAATTACAAAACTCTTGGCTCTATTATGTTTAGAATTTAATTATTTTTCTTTTTGGATTCTTTTGAGTTACAAGGCTCTAGAATTGTTTCCTTAAGTGTCTGACCTTGCATTACATAACAAGTAATTGTTATCACTTTAATTTGTAACTTTACAAATATTCATTTCTACAAAATATTTACTTACAAAATTTTGATCAAAGTACTTAATTACATTTGAAAATTGAGAATTATTCTCCTAAACAAACTTTCTCAAAATCCAAACTTTCTCACCTTATATCAAAAAATATATTAACTATCTAAAAATTTATAAATAAAGGAAAAATGAAACAAATTCTTTTAGGACCCAAAACCCAAATAAAAACACCATTTAAAACTAAAAGGAAAAAATCACATCAAAATCTAAACTCTCTCTCTAATATTCAAATAGAGAAAAGATATATTCTTCTCAAAATCTACGCCATTACTGGATTCTGGTAATTTTGCTCAAGTCTCTCTTCAAAACAAGTTCAGATCAGGCTACATGGGGTTTTTAACCTGTTAAGCTAATTTTGCAAACATATTATTTATGTGATCACTTTTAGAACTTGAGTCTCTGAGACTCAAGTTCCAAGGTGAAGAACTCAAGTTATAGTTCCAATAGAATTTAAAAAAAAAAAATATCATCTCATGATTTTCTCTAGGAAAACTTGAGTATCTAAGAAATAAGTCCAAAAATTAGTATTTTATTCTACTGCGCATATAATATTTCTAATAGGGTATATGTGCATTGCGCATCATGCGGAAATCAGCTTGTTTTTCAAAATGAAATGATACCCATCGTTTGAGTCTTCATAATTGCATGCTGCATGCCCGTTTTAACTAATTTAGTCATTTTTGGCATGCCCCACTCTTACTCCTATTTTTGTCTTTAGCCCTATCTTTTTCCCCAAGTCAGGAGATAACCAGCCTGTCCTGAGAAAATTTGTATCTAATCCAATTATTTTATTACAACATGCAAACTGGCTTTGTTGACGACATCCATATGTGATTCCTAATTCGTCACTCATCACTCATCACTCATCAGCCAACAAAATACAACGACGAGGTTGTTGTCACTTGTCATAGCTTTTTCCTATAAAATCTTCCAGTTTTTCTTTCACGTATGACAGTCATATACGTGCCTCTGATCTCATCCAGAATAATGATGAGGTCTTTGATTTTGCTCTCTCAACTCTTCTACTTCTACCTCTTACTGCTCTTGTATTCTCAACTTACTTCATCCTCTTCTTCTGCACCATTGTGCACCCAAGACCAAAGCTTTGCATTGCTCCAATTCAAGCAATTATTTTCTTTTTCCAAAGATGTTTCTTTCAATTGTGATGAAGTTGGTCTTCATTCTTATCCCAAGATGGAGTCCTGGAAGGAGGGAATTGATTGCTGCTCATGGGATGGTGTTACATGTGATAGGATGAAAGGAGATGTGATAGGCCTTGACCTCAGTTGTAGTTAGCTTTATGGCACCATTCCTTTCAACAGTTGCCTCTTTCTTCTCCCTCACTTGCAATGGCTCAACCTCGCTTCAAACAATTTTAACTATTCCTCCATTTCATCTAGGTTTGGCCAATTTGCAAGATTGAAACACCTTGACCTTTCTCACTCCATGTTTTCTAGCAAAGTCCCACTTGAAATATCTCACCTCTCCCAACTCGCCTCACTAGATCTCTCTGACTACAATAGCTATCTTAAACTTGAAGCATCTGTTGTGAAGTGGCTTGTCCAAAATCTGACCAAACTAAGAGAACTTCATCTTGAGAATGTTGAAATGTCCTCTATTTCTCTTAGTTCTTTCATGAATCTGTCTTCTGCTTTGACATCCATTACTCTCAACAATTGTTTATTGCACGGGAAGCTACCTGATCACATTTTCCGCCTACCAAACCTGCGTGAGCTTATTCTAACAGATAATCCTGAACTCACATGGTTTTTTCCAATGGTAAATTGGAGCACACCACTAAGGTTTTTGGATGTCTCTCGCACAATTTACTCAGGAGAATTACCAAAATCAATTGGCAAAATGAAATTCATACAACATTTGTTTATGAGTGAATGCAAGTTTAATGGGTCCATTCCTGCATGGCTTGGCAACCTTACACAACTCATCGATTTGGATTTATCAATTTACAATTTTGGTGGTGAGATGCCATCATCAATTTCAAATCTCTTTGTACTCTCCTACTTCGACCTACGATCCAATAATACTCATGGTAAGATCCCATAAACATTTTTGGTTATTATCATGTAGTCCACAATTAGAAATATTTTGAACTCATAAAAAATTGCTATTTTACAGGAGCATTACCAATATGGCTTGGGAATCTCACCAGAGTTACTGAGATTTTCTTTGGAACTAACAACTTTACGGGCCAAATCCCATCATCACTTTCAAACCTAAAGAATCTCACTTTTCTTGGCCTAAGATATAACAACATTGGAGGTTACACACGCAAATATATTCTTTCACATAAACATGGTGGATGTATATTTTTTTAATTTAATTGGCTGTATGTTTCCTTGCAGGCTTCTACAGACCAAAGTGCAGTGGATTCTCATCAAGTTGGGGAATTTGCTTTCTCATTGATCCAGCTTCTTGGAATTATTGCAGTAATGTCTCAGGTTGCGTGGCAGGTTTTTATCATTTTTATCCCCGTGATTGTAACCTGTATCTGGTATCAGGTATACCATCTGACTTTATCCTGAAACTGTATAATTTTATGTTTATCATACTGCCTTCTATACATTTGAGACTGCACATGCTACAAGGTCCACTAGATTAAATTTCAAACCTGTATTAGGAGTTTTTCTGTCAACTTGATAAAAGCACACCAAATTGCAAGATAAATGAATACTTTCTAAAAAATGATTTTTCTTAAGATAGATGAGTTAAGTTGCTAGGTGAATGTAGTGCATTTGTTTGTGCCCTTTTTGCTCTCTAATTTTCTGAAATATCTGGGGTTAGAACCATGCAAAGAGCTACAAATGCTAACCATTGATTATTTCTCCCCCATTGTAATATTCAAATGTATGATCATTATTATGTGGAGATTAGTTTTGTAATGAACATGTTATTATGCAGCAATATTACATAACTTCAGCTCGAGAAGTAGCAAGATTAGTTGGTGTGTGCAAAGCTCCCGTGATACAACATTTGGCTGAGGCAATTTCAGGCTCACCAACAATTAGGAGCTTTGATGAAGAATCAAGATTTAGGGATGAAAATATGAGACTGACAGATGCATATTCTCGGCCTAAGTTCCATAATGCCGGTGCAAGGGAATGGTTGTGCTTCCGCTTGGATATGTTGTCTTCTATCACATTTGCCTTCTCCTTGGTTTTCTTGATCTGTATTCCTGAGGGAGTCATTAATCCAGGTAAGTAATTCCCATCTAGTGTACTGACAATGCTTCTTGCTGTTTATTTAATTTGGTAAAGGAACCAGAGTAATACCTTTCAAATTGTCATTTTTTTAATCCTTATAATTTTTTGGTTTTCTTTTTCCTGAAGCCATTGCGGGTTTAGCTGTGACATATGGACTTAATCTAAACATGGTACAAGCTGGGATAGTATGGACTCTTTGCCAAATGGAGAACAAAATTATCAGTAGAAAGAATACTTCAATACACTTGTGTCCCAAGTGAACCACCTCTTGTGATAGAAGAAAACAGGCCAGATCATTCTTGGCCACCAAATGGAGAAGTTGATATTCGTGATCTGCAGGTAGTTTCGGTAAATGATTTTTTATTACCAAACAACCGAGATATTGTAAAAAATTTCGTTCATGACTATGATTTTTATGCGTTCTATATTAGTTAATGATAAGGGGAGTAATGTAGGTACAGTATGCACCACACATGCCACTTGTATTGCAAGGTCTCACATGTACTTTCCCTGGAGGAATGAAAACTGGCATTGTAGGGAGAATCAACTCTCATACAAGCACTTTTCCGGATTGTTGAACTTGCTGCTGGTCAGATAATTATAGATGGCATCAACATCTCCTCAATTGGACTGCATGATTTGCGATCTAAACTAAGCATTATCCCTCAGGATCCAACAATGTTTGAAGGGACTATAAGAAGCAACCTGGATCCACTTGATGAGTATACAGATGAACAAATTTGGGAGGTGGGTTGATTTCTTCTTGGGCGAGTGAGAGAATTCTCTTTTCTAAATTTCCTTGTAAATTGGACAGGCAATGTAATTATTTGTAGTTAACGGGTGGCTCCTGCCTATTATTATTATTTTTTATACTTATGAAATTGCCCCTAAATTTTCCCTTGAATTGTTTTAGGCTTTGGATATGTGTCAACTTGGAGATAAAGTTTGGGATAAAGAAGGAAAACTAGATTCCACAGGTTTGGCTTTTCAGCTTCTTATGTGGAATATTTCAAAAATATGTAATGGAAACATATTGCTTATATTCTTATGGATGCTGCAGTTAGTGAGAATGGAGAGAATTGGAGTGTGGGTCAGAGGCAGCTGGTCTGCCTTGGCCGTGTGCTGCTCAAAAAAAGTAAGGTATTAGTGCTTAATGAAGCTACTGCATCTGTTGATACTGCAACAGATAATCTCATTCAGCAAACCCTCAGTCAACATTTTTCCAACTGTATAGTCATCACCATAGCACATCGAATAACTTCTATTCTTGATAGTGACATGGTTCTGCTACTAAATAATGGTTAGTTTGACCCAGTGTTGTTAAAAGCGCGCTTAAGCGCAAAGCTTAGAGCGCACAGCCCTTGGGGGCTTTTTCCCTCTAAAGCGAAGCTCCCTCACAAAAGCGCGCTTTTTTGAGTTTTTTTATTAAGCACAAAGCACGCTTTTTTGAGCTTTTTGTATATTTTTTAAAAAAAAATCCTGATTTGATTTTTAGCCATTAGATCTAAACATGTTTGATATAAGCCATTGATCTAATATATAAAAACTAATAGTGTAGTGTGCTACCATACACCTAAGCCTATCTTTTTAGATATTTTTGAACTTTTAACCACAACCACACACACAAACAAACAAATCAGACAGTCCCAACCCCACTGCTCCCTCCCAATCATAGTGCTCTCTCGGTATCAAGCTCAAAGATTCAAAGGTACGTCTCTCTCTCTCTCTTTCTCTCTTTTATATTCTTCCTTTTTAAACCTTTCTTTTTTTACTCTTTTTGAAACCCAGTCCTCAATCTTCTTCTCTTCCTCTTTCTCTGTTTTTTTTTCCCCTCATTTTGAAACCCACGACACAGTCACATAGCTCCTCTTTCTTCTTTTGTTTTTTTTTCTTTTCTTAAACCTGTTCCATTCTCTCTCTCTCTCTCTCTCTCTCCTCATTTTGAAACCCACGACCCAATCACACAGCTCCTCTGTTTCTTCTTCTTCTTTTTTTTCTTAAACCTGTTCCATTTTTTTCCCTCATTAATGAAACCCAAAGCTCCTCTCTTTCTTAGTTAGGTCATTCATGAAAAAAAAAAAAAAAAAAAAAAAAAAAAAAAAAAAAAAAAAAAAAAAACATGTATGAATGTATGAAATTATTTATATGTGTTAATTGTTTAGTAACTTTAGTTACTTTAATAGATGTCAACATAGCACTTAGACTCATATTGAATTTTTCTTAAATTTATTAAGTGATTAAATTATTAACTAATGTCAGTAATTAGTTATAGGGCATTAATGCATTATGGCTATTGGAGATTCAAATTCAAGAAAAGATATTGCATGGAAGTATGCGTATCTAGCTAATCAAAACAATAAAAATGATTAATTTGTAAAGCACAATAGAATTACATAAATGTTATATAAATTATATAAAATGTTTTATTGTAATTTATATGATTAATTGATCACTTGATTGTTGTATTGATCATTAATAATTTTTTTTTAATTTATTAATTTTTTTTTTAAAATGTGCGCTTCACATCGATCAAGCGCGTGCTTGCGCTTTGCGCTTTGCGCCTAGGCTCCAGGAGGCCTTTGCGCTTAAGTGCGCTTAGCGCTTTTAACAACACTAGTTTGACCATATGATTTTATCTTACTTATATTGTTCTTTCATTGTTAATATGATTTCATTGTAATGTAATCCTATGGCTTAGCCGATTTCTTTCAATCCTGGTGCAGGGCTTATGGAGGAATATGATTCTCCAACTAGATTGTTAGAAAACAAGTCATCATCTTTTGCTCAACTTGTAGCAGAGTACACAATGAGGTCAAATTCCAGTTTCGGACACTAATCTTATTTGACTCTCGCATGTCTATTGACAATGGCAAAAACTCACTGCTTTTGTGATCTTGTTTTGTTGATCTAACTGGTGGCTGCGGTGTGTTTTAGGCATATTGAAAGAACAGATGGTGTGCACTTGGTAAATTTCTGATAATAGATATTAATGAGAGTAACTAATAAGTTGTAACTTTTCTATCGTTTTCGTTCAAAAAAAGAAATAAATCCTACATGCTGGGCTTGATTAATGGCATTTTATTCTTCCATTCAGTTTCCTCTATAAGTGAGCAAGAATGTCATATGCTTAAGGCTATGCTGTCAAATGGTAAGTCACTTGATCCTAGAACTACATCTACATGGTGAAAAGATGCACTACCATCCATCATCATCAAAATTGAACTATAGGAAAATAAAAAAATAAAAAAAAATAAAAAAAATATAAAAAACTTAGTGAAAGCAAACATATCATATCAACCTTTTATTGGAAAACCTAAATTCAAATCAATATCAATATCATCAATATATTCTCATTAAAAAAAAAAAACTATCATCAATATATCTATAATTTAATCTAATCTAGTATACTATACATAGTTACTAAAGAAAATGCTAAGAGCACTAGCATCCGGGGATGCAAAAAAAGAAAACCTATTTTACATTCTCAAATACCATTTGTTAAGTTTGTAGTTTTCGGTACTTGACACATTTTAGAATCTAGCATTTTATGATTAGGATAGACAATGCCATGTGCTACAACTCAATTCGCAATTTTGTTGACTACTTATTACCATGTGTCAACAATAAATACAGTATTTTTTTTTTTTTTTCAAGAATTGTACACTATTAACTTCTTCTATTAACTTTTCTTAAATAAAAAAAAAATAAAAAAAATAAAAAAATAAAAAAAAAACCCCTCTTCTACTAACTTTTTCACATTTTTAGACTTAAAAATGTTGTAAATTAAATATAGCATTTAAATTTGAATGAAACAATCCAATTTAGATGCAAAAGAAAAAAAAAAATCATTGAAACATTGAGAAATACTGCATTCACAATATTTTCATAACAAATTTTAAGTGATAAGTTGTTAGTGATTCTAATTTAAATCGACAAATAAATTACTTTTTTGGCTACCCTCTCAATACCGCTAAACCCCCATGGAAGAAATCTTATACGACTGGAGAAAATTATCGTTGACAGACGAGGAAGATGTCAAGCTTAGTCTATCAAGATCCAAAAATCTACGAAGCAAGGAGTATGTATTGGCTGCCAAGTTCCTTACTAAAAGAGCTCTGAACGTGGAAGCAATTGGTCGCACGTTCAAACCCCTATGGAGAGCCAAAAAGGACTTCAAAGTACGCGAAGCGGGAGATCACGTTCTCCTATTTGTCTTTGAACTCGAAGCAGATGCAGAACGGGTTCTTGCCAACGAACCTTGGACTTTCGATAAACACGCAGTCCTCCTACAAAGGTTTGATGGCTCTACGCCGCCGAGGTATCTGAGGTTCACAAAACTGAAAATTTTGGGTGCAAATATACGGTTTGCCTATACGTATGTTGGATCTAGAGACGGCAATCGAACTAGGAGAAACTCTCAGTCAGGTAACACCATGTGAGAATCCTAATGAGTTGGTGGGGGTGATTTTTTACATGTCCATGTGGAGATCGATGTCTCAAAGCCTCTCTGTCAAGGGCGAAAGGTCGCATTGGACGATAATGAAGAGATCTGGATTTCATTTAAGTACGAAAAACTACCCAATTTTTGTTATTGGTGCGGTCTCATTTCACACGATGGGAAGGATTGCGATATCTGGTTAGTAAGGAAAGATACAAGGAACACAGAACCTCATGAGTACGGACCATGGTTGAGAGCGATGCCTTTCAACCCGGGGAAATTCCCTTTCACCGTGGTCTCTGGTATGGGCGATGGATTGGGGGGAGCCACAAAACCGTCCAAAACGCCAACTGAAACGATGGTCAGATCAATGGGAATGAACACAGCAAGGCCTGATCTCGGTGAGAAGGAAGGGGCTGATCGGGTGCAAGTATCAGATATGGAAACTGTTGAAACAGAGGCGCAGTTCACTCCAGAATCCCAGAATAATAGCACCCTATCAAATGAGGTAATAGCTTCCAATTCAAAATTATCCACTTGCCATATTAATTCCGTTGATTTTGATGCGCAGATTCAGGAAATAGACGTTGCTCTTGGAAAATATGACAACTGTGAAAATAACGTGGCCCCCAACTTAACTGCTACCTTACATGCTTCAGCAACCAGTGTAGTCATGTTAACACCCTCCCAGCCAGCTCACACTCTAATAACTCAGGAACATGCACCTCACGTGGCAGAGACTTCACCCCTTTCAGCAAACAGAACCCTGCGCACATGGAAAAAATTGGCACGTGATAACACTATGGAAACTGAAACTACTCAGGGACCTACAACCACAAAAAGAAACAGAGAAGAGGATTTGGAATTTCTTCCCAAGTTACCTACCAAGAAGCTACAGGTTTCAAAGGAAGATTGTCAACAAAATACAATGGTGGAGGCTGCACAGCAGCCCCGCCAAGCACAATGAGTCTTTTACTATGGAACTGTCGCGGGCTTGGGAACCTGCGTACAGGGAAGGAGCTTGAAGTATTGATTCAGGCTAAAGATCCTTCCGTCATGTTTTTAGCCGAAACATGGGCGGATGAAGCTAGGCTAAAAGAAGTTCAAAGAAATATCAAGTTTGATAATCTATTCTACGTGGAAAGAAATCTCAGAGGTGGTGGGGGTTTGGCTCTATACTAGAAGAACTCCATTGATGTACATGTAGATTCCTTTTCTAAGTATCACATAGATTCAATAATCAATAAAGGCAGTGATGAAGTATGGAGATTCACAGGTTTTTATGGAGAGCCAGCAACACATAAGAGAATTGAAGCATGGAATAAACTTTTGTTACTCAATACTAAACACAACCTCCCTTGGCTTTGCGCTGGAGACTTTAATGAAATCACAAGACACTCAGAAAAATTGGGAGGTAATAATAGAAGACAAGCTGAATGTCTAGTGCAATACTATCAGAACCTCCTCAGTTCAGAAAACCAGCAATTTTGTGCCTTGGCTAAAAACTCAATTCAAACAGTGATTACAGAGGAGATGAACTCCAAGCTGTCTTTTGAGTTCACTCATCTGGAGGTAATGCAAGCCATTAACCAAATGGCCCCACTAAAGGCCCTAGGGCCAGACGATATGCCTCCTCTCTTTTATCAACACTATTGGAATTTAATTGGTGATGATATATCTAATACTGTGTTGCATTATCTTAACTCAGCCACTCTACCTGAACACCTCAATCACACTTTTATTACACTTATCCCAAAAAAGAAAAATCCTGAATTTGCATTTGAATTTAGACCAATAAGTTTGTGTAATGTTTTGTATAAAATTTTTTCAAAAGTTCTAGCAAATAGACTTAAGAAAATTTTGCCTAATATTATCACTGAGAATCAGAGTGCTTTCACTAAAAGTCGCCTTATTTCTGACAATATTTTGGTAGCTTTTGAGTCTTTACACAGTATGCAGAGACACACAAAAAAGGAAGGATACATGGCCATCAAGCTAGACATGAGCAAAGCGTACGATAGAGTAGAATGGGCATATTTACAATCAGTCATGGAAAAAATGGGGTTCACAGATCACTAGATTAGTCTCATGATGTTATGTGTCAAGACGGTGACCTATTCAATATTGGTGAATGGGGAACCCAAAGGCATGATCACACCAATAAGAGGCATCAGACAAGGCGACCCCCTCTCTCCTTTTCTATTCTTACTTTGTACTGAAGGTCTCAATGGGCTTCTCAACAAAGTAGCTCACCAAGGACATATAAATGGTTACTCTCTTTGTAGAAATAGTCCACGTCTTACCCACCTTTTGTTTGCAGATGATAGCTTGCTGTTTTGCAGAGCCACCATTGAGGAGTGCCAACTAGTCATGGACATTCTGGATGTGTATGGGAAATGCTCAGGTCAACAGATTAATCGTAGCAAGATGACAATCTTCTTCAGTAAATCTACGAAGGTTGATTCTAGAAACCAAATTAAGTTGGCATTGGGAGTTCCAGAAATTATTCAGTATGAAAAATACTTAGGGTTACCTTCGCTGGTGGGTAGAAACAAAAAAGCAAGCTTTAATTATATAAATGAATGAGTTTGGAAAAAATTGCAGGGGTGGAAGGAAAAACTCCTCTCACAAGCTGGAAGGGATATTTTAATTAAAGCAGTTGTCCAGGCTATTCCAACCTACACCATGAGCTGCTTCAAACTCCCAGTAGGGATTTGATCAGAAATTGAGAGCCTAATAAGAAGGTTTTGGTGGGGGCAGAAAGGAGAACGGAGGAAAGTTACCTGGGTGAAATGGGACACACTTTGTCTTCCAAAAAAAGAAGGCGGAATGGGTTTCAAGGATCTTGCCAATTTCAATGATGCTCTCTTGGCTAAGCAAGCATGGAGATTACTTCATAATAAGGATTCTCTATTTTATAGAGTCTTCAAAATGAAGTTCTTTCCAAACTGTAGCATATGGGAAGCTCAAGACTCTAACTCTGGTTCACACGCTTGGCATAGCATTCTAAAAGGAAGAGATGTCCTAATTAAGGGTGCAAGATGGAGGGTTGGGTGTGGAGAGGCCACTAGTATTTGCAATGACGCATGGCTACCATCACAGGAGCACCCATGGATTCTTTCAATTATTGTACCAGGTTTTGAAGATGGTAGAGTTTCTGATCTCATCAATCCGAGTATAAGAACATGGGATGCAAATTTAGTGCACAGTTTGTTTTCACTAGAAGAAGCTGCAATGGTTCTCAGCATCCCATTGAGCTGTACCCCAGTGGAGGACAAAATCATTTGGCCCTTCACCCCCTCAGGTAACTATACAGTAAACTCGGGTTCCAAGTTCCTAGCCAAACTAAACTCTATGTTTGTTCCTGCAGGTAATCCACAGCAGCAAAATGAGGTGTGGAAGCTAATTTGGGGGCTCAATGTTCCTAGTAAAGTGCGGAATTTCATGTGGCGGGCTTGCAAAGAAGCCATACCAGCTAAGCACAACCTGATGAAAAGGAAGATTCTAAACAAGGACAGATGTGAACAATGTGGGGTGGAGTCCGAAACAGTTGCCCATGCACTTTGGAATTGTTCCACGTTGGACGAAATCTGGGAAAGCACTCCAGGCTTTGAAGATCGAAGTCAACTTGGTGCTTCAAACATCACGGACCTGATCAACCTGATTCACAAGAAAAGGAAGAACGTGGACCTCTTGGCTATGGTGATGTGGACAATATGGCACCGGTGAAATCAACTCCGAGTAAGCTCAAATGTCTTCCTCAAAGCCCAGGTCCTTCAACAAGCTACGCAGGCCCTTGCAACGTTCCAACAAAGCCAACAATCCCTTATCAATCACGCAGCAGTTACGAGACCTCAGCACCGTGCTCAGTGGCGTCTTCCTCTGGAAAATTGTGTCAAACTGAACTTCGATGGTGCCGTTTTTTCGGAGTTGGGCAAGGCTGGTCTGGGTGTTGTGGTCCACGACTGTCAAGGAAATGCCATTGCTTCACTATCAGAACAAGCTCCCTTACCGTTTTCACCAGTCATAGTGGAAGTCATGGCTGCTGCAAGAGCGATAACCTTCGCACAGGAACTTGGTATTAATGAGTTTATGCTAGAAGGAGATTCAGAAGCAGTAATCAACACTCTCTGAAGCATAGAAGCCTCATTGACAACCTATGGCCATCTTCTTGAATCTGCTAAATCCACTCTAGTTACCAGTAAATGTATTGCCTTCACCCATATTCGTAGAATTAGTAATAGAGTAGCACACAACCTAGCTAAACATGCTAGACATGTTAGAGGTTTGTCGGTGTGGGTGGAGGATATTCCACCACACCTCTATGATGTACTCTTTGCTGATCCCGGCTGATTTTTTAATAAAATAGTAGTCTACATTCTAAAAAAAATAAAAACTAATAACAACTTGTCACTTAAGATTAATGTTGTAGACATAATATTTCTCTTAAAACATTTTTTTTTTTTCGTTGAATATTTCTCTTGAAACATTTGAATGGTATAACTTCCATTTTTGAGATCACATTTTTCTGTTGACATTTACATTATTATCTCCTCAAACTCTTTCTAAATTTTCTTGAATTTTTTTTACTCCTTTTTAATTACCGATCTTCCTTAAATAAATTGCACTTATCAACCACCAAATAAAAAAATTTTAAAAATATATATATATTTGCACTTGTCGTTCTAATAATGAAAACGACACCGTTTTTTGGTTTACCATAAATTCCAAAGAGTGGCGTTCCAACAATCAAACAACGTCTCTCTTTTCATTCCATTACTTTTGAAAGAACTCCCTTTCCAAATAACAATAAATATAAAAAAATTTAGTTAGTTGTCACGTTTCAAAACAATACTGAAAACTAGCATCTCGAGTGTCTAAAACTCGAGTTCCAAGATAAAACTCGAGTTTTTAAGTCTCGATTTGTAAGAGAATGGGTCTGATTTGGAAAAAAATCCACATGAAAATCGAGTTTTAAAGACTCGATTTCCATAAATTGCAGAAAAACGCCGCTATAGGGCTTTAAAACGTCACTATAGGGCTTAAAAACGCCACTATAGGGCTTAAAAACGCCACTATAGGGCTCCCTAAACTTGGTATGGGGTGATCACTTATAAAAAAAAAAATTTCTAGGAAAACGCCGCTATAGGGCTTTAAAACGTCACTGTAAGGCTTAAAAACGTCACCATAGGGGAAATTTTTTTTGCATGAAACTCGAGTCTTAAAGACTCGAGATCTATGTGGCATTTTCAGTCCCCAAACACTTGCAAAGCGAGTCTTTGGGACTCGAGATGCTACTTTCCTTTATTATTTCAAACGTTGCCTAACTAACTATATTCAACTCATTTCCACCGTTATTTTGCACATTCCCCCACTTTTGAAACTCTTTTCACATTCCCCATTTAATTCTACTCACCATTGTTGCTCTCTCTCTCTCTCTCCTTCAAAACCCGAAACCTCTTCAGATCCTTCATACTTTAATTAAATAGGTCACCCCACGAGTACAAGTTTCTTGTGGGGTGTGGGTGTGAAGTAATAATAGCTAGAGTTTTAAAGTAGAATTCTATTTCAGAAAAAAAAAAAAAAAAAAAAAAAAAAAAAAATCCACCTATCAATTTATTCTTTATAGATTTCCAAACCCTTTCTTTCCCTTCTCTTACCTGTGAAACTGATCGGTCTCAACCAAACGATGACTGCCCTTAAACCTAGCAGACTATCTTGCCATGAGATGGACAAACTTCAAAACTACCATGCAGGCTCGAAAATGATAAGGTTAGGAGTTGGTTTGTGTTCTACTTGCTCTGTTGTTTTGGCATAATAATAATAATAATCATTGTTGTATTGTAAAAGTCTGTACTAATTTTACCAATTCATGCAGTGTTCAATCGGTATCATCATGCAGTGTTCAATCAGCATCCAGTGCACGAATCCATCTCAATAATCCAAGGAAAGCCAGTTTTTGATTCTCTCTCCCATCATCTCTTGTAGAAATACCCCACAGAAGCTCCACAAATTATGGAACTTGTTGAATCTTCAAAGCACGGTATGTCAATCTTGTTCTCACACTACTACTCTTCACTCATGCACTCAGGTACTGATTTTCTCATGAAACCAGTTTTCCTACGTGGGGTTTCTGGTTCTTTACACCTGGTTTTGTTATTTATGTTGTTTATCTCATGGGTGTGCAACAAATTCAAGGTGGCTCATAGTGAAGGTCCAAATGGAAGGTTTAAGAACATCAGGTGTTTGTTCTATAAACAGGCTCAAATTTGTTGTTTGGGTGTTTCTTTGTTAGTCTAGTGTTGTGCTTATTGAGTTACTTTTATTGGTATAGAAATGGTTGGTCTGATGAAGGGTTAGTGACCCTTTTCGATTTAGCTCTTAGAACACTTGCTTGGGGTTCACTTTGTGTTTACTTGCGTATTCAATTGTTCAATTCAGCTGAATCAAAGTACCCTTTTTCATTGAGAGTTTGGTGGGGTTTCTATCTCTGCATTTCTTGTTATTGCCTTTTCATTGATGTAGTCCTTTGTAGAAAACATGTTAGTTTACCAGTTCAAAATTTAGTTTCCGATGTTGTCTCTGTCATTTCGGGTTTGTTTTTCTGTTATGTTGGGTCTTTGGGGAAGAACGAGGGTGAAGATACCCTTCTTGAAGAACCTCTTTTCAATGGGGATTCTAGTGCTAGTAATGAAGCAGAGTCAAATAAGTCGAAGGGGAGTGAAAATGTAACCCCTTATTTGAATGCTGGATTTTTCAGCATTCTTACTTTCTCTTGGATGGGTCCTTTAATTACAATTGGCAATAAGAAGACAGTAGACCTTGAGGATGTTTCTCAACTTTGTCCTAGTGATAGTGTGTTTGGGGCCTTTCCAACTTTTAAAAATAAGCTTGAGGCAGAGTGTGGTACAATTAATGGAGTAGTAACACTGAAGCTGACAAAGGCATTAATCTTCTCGGTGTGGAATGAGATTCTCTTGACAGCCTTTCTTGTGATTATGAACACATTGGCTTCCTATGTTGGACCATATTTTATTGATACTTTTGTTCAATACCTCAATGGGTGACGGAACTTCAAAAATGAGGGCTATGTTCTGGTTTCAGTGTTTTTTGCTGCAAAACTTGTGGAATGCCTCGCACAGAGGCACTGGTTCTTTGGGATTCAGCGGGTTGGAATTTGGGTCCGATCAGTATTGATTGTAATGATCTATAGTAAAGTTCTGACCGTTTCAAGCCAGTCAAAGCAGGGCCACACTAGTGGGGAGATCATCAACTTCATGACTGTTGATGCTGACAGAGTTGGTGATTTCAGTTGGTATATGCACGAAACATGGATGGTTCTTGTTCAAGTTGTTATTGCATTGTTAATTTTGTATAGAAATCTTGGAATTGCTTCAATTGCGGCTTTGGTTGCAACCATACTTGTTATGATGGCTAATGTTCCTTTGGGAAAATTACAAGAGAAGTTTCAGGACAAGATAATAGAATCAAAAGACAAAAGGATGAAGGTGACATTGGAGATTTTAAGGAACATGAGAATTTTAAAGCTTCAGGGATGGGAGATGAAGTTTCTGGCTAAAATCATGGAGCTGAGGACGACCGAGGCAGGGTGGTTGAAGAAGTATGTTTACACTTCGGCAATGACCTCTTTTGTTTTCTGGGGTGCCCCCACATTTGTGTATGTGGTCACTTTTGGTTCTTGCATGTTGATGGGGATCCCACTTGAGTCAGGGAAGATCTTATCTGCACTTGCAACGTTTAGGATTCTTCAGGAGCCCATCTATAATCTTCCCAACACAATCTCAATGGTAGCTCAAACTAAAGTGTCCCTAAATCGAATTGCATCCTTCCTTCACCTTGATGACTTGCAGCCTGATGTGATAGAGATGCTTCCAAGAGGTAGTTCTGATACAGCAATAGAGATTATTAACGGGAAATTCTCATGGGATTTATCATCCTCAAGTCCAACATTAAAAAATATAAGTTTGAAAGTGCAACAAGGCTTGAGGGTTGCTTTTTGTGGGACTGTTGGCTCAGGCAAGTCAAGTTTGCTTTCCTGTATCCTGGGAGAAGTACCTAAGATATCTGGGACTGTTAAGTTGTGTGGGACAAAGGCATATGTTGCTCAGTCACCTTGGATACAAAGTGGCACAATTGAAGAGAACATATTGTTTGGTAGGGAGATGGAAAGAGAAAAGTATGAGAAGGTCGTTGAAGCATGTTCCTTGAAGGACCTTGAAATTCTCCCATTTGGTGATCAAACAGTCATCGGTGAGAGAGGAATCAATTTGAGTGGTGGGCAGAAGCAAAGGATCCAAATTGCGCGTGCTTTTTACCAAGATGCTGATATCTATCTGTTTGATGATCCTTTTAGTGCTGTTGATGCTCATACAGGATCCCACCTATTTAAGGTAATTTAATTTCTTAACCTATTGTATTCAGTGTTTAAATGAGTTTTATTTACAATTAATATGTAAATATTGTTGTTTTAGTATTATAATATTGATAAGTAAACAAGCATCTAGTGGGTTTTGAACTCATGACCTCACCCTGCACCCATTTCAATGCGAGAAGGAAGTGTCATTTGAGTTAGACCTTATTGACTATGTTGTACATAAATTTGTTGATTTACACGTTTGAAGATGGTTTTCTGTGTCTGTTGAGGTACTCCAAAATTCATAAAGTAGCATTGCAATTTGTTAGTTTTGTTTTCTATATTTGTTACATAACTTCTTTTAAACTATATGTACTTCCATATGGCAGGAATGTTTGCTTGGTCTTATTAGGTCAAAAACAGTTGTTTATGTTACTCATCAAGTGGAGTTCTTACCTGCTGCTGATCTTATCTTGGTGAGCTATTCAAATTTAGCTTCTTTCTAGCCTTTCACTTCTGAACTCAATTACCCTCTTCTCTATTTGTAACTTAACTTATAAGTTATAACTTGCTTTTAGGTCATGAAAGACGGTAGGATTACTCAAGCTGGAAAGTACAATGATATTCTCAATTCAGGAACTGATTTTATGGAACTTGTGGGAGCACATGAGAAAGCTTTGTCAGCACTTGATTCCACCGTGGCAGGGCCAGTTTCTGGAAGTATAAGCAAGGAAGCTGGAAATTTGGCTAGTACTAATGGGGTTGTGCAGAACCAGGAAGATAAAGATGTTCAAAATGGTAAAGCAGATGATTTAATTGGGTCAAATGGACAGCTTATCCAAGAAGAAGAGAGAGAGAGATAAAGTTGGGCTATCAGTCCATTGGAAATATATCACTATGGCATATGGAGGAGCTCTTGTGCCATTTATATTGCTGGCACAAGTTCTCTTTCAGGTCCTTCAAATTGGAAGCAATTATTGGATGGCCTGGGCAACTCCTGTCTCACAAGACGTGAAACCTGCAGTTGGTAGCTCTACCCTAATGATTGTCTATGTTTCATTGGCCATTGGAAGTTCTTTTTGCATCCTTGTGAGATCCATGCTTCTTGGAACAGCTGGGTACAAGACTGCCAGTCAACTCTTCAGTAATATGCACTACTGCATTTTCCGTGCACCCATGTCATTTTTTGATGCCGCTCCAAGTGGTCGAATCTTAAGTAGAGTAAGTGGAAAATTGTGTTTGATGGTTCTTTTTTGGGTGCTTCTGGCTTAGTTTGAAACTTTTTAAATAAATTTCTTTGTCCTTCATTTTAAGTAATTATTTCTTCTTCTTCTTCTTATCTCTCTCTCACACACATACTCACACATTCGCACACAGAAACATAAACAATCTTTCAGGTAAATATAATAGGTTTAAATATAATTATTAAATTAACTTATGTTTCCTTGCAGGCTTCTACAGACCAAAGTGCAGTGGATTTGAGAATTCCATATCAAGTAGCGTCATTTGCCTTCTCGATGTTCCAGCTCCTTGGAATTATTGCAGTAATGTCTCAGGTTGCATGGCAGGTTTTCATTGTTTTTATTCCAGTGATTGCAACCAGTATCTGGTATCAGGTATACAATCTGACTTTGTCAGAATATTGACTTAAGAATTACTGAAAAATGGCTTGATCACATGGCATCTCAGACTGCATAAACAACATTACCATTTGTTATCATGCTACATTTGTTTTACAATTTGTGCTTTGTACATGCTACAAGATCTCGTAGATTAAATGTTTTAACTGTATGCTGACAGTTGCTGTCATTTTGACAAGAAAATTCAACGAGTTTCTAGATAATTGAATACTTGTTGAACAATGTGTTTCCTTAAGATAGATGTTTGCCAAGTTGCTAGATTGTAGTGTATATTTCTGTGCCCCTTTTTTACACTTCAATTTTCAGATATTTTTGGGTTTGAACTATGAAAGATCTACTAATTATAATCCTCATCAAAACCCAACTCCCATTGTAATATTACAGTGTATTATTGTCATTTTCTTGTGGAGAGAATTGTTCTCACAAAATTTTAATCATGCAGCAATATTACTTACCATCTGCACGAGAGTTATCAAGGTTATTTGGAGTGTGCAAAGCTCCAGTAATACAACATTTTTCTGAAACAATTTCAGGTGCAACAACCATCAGGAGCTTTGATGAAGAATCAAGATTTAGGGACAAAAATATGAAACTAGCAGATGCAAATTCTCAGCCAAGGTTCAATATTGCTGGTGCAATGGAGGGCTTGTGCTTCTGCTTGGATATGTTATCTTCTATCACATTTGTTTTCTCCTTGGTTTTCTTAGTCTCTATTCCCGAGGGAGACATTGATCCAGGTTAATATTTACCATCTAGTGTCCTACTAACAGTCCTTGCTCTTGATTGAATCAGTAAAAGAACTCAAACCATACTTTTCTAGTTGTCTTTCTTTTTTGTTTCTTTGCTTTCCTATCTCCTGAAGGCATTGCAGGCTTATCTGTGACATATGGACTTAATTTAAACATGTTGCAAATGTTGGTCTTTGCCAAGTGGAGAACAAAATTATATCAGTAGAGAGAATTTTTCAATACACTAGTATCCCAAGCGGGCCGCCACTTGTGATAGAAGAAAGTCTTCCAGATCATTTCTGGCCATCACATGGAGAAATTGATATTCATGATCTCCGAGTCAGTTCTTAACTTTTGTCACCAAATAAAATTATATATATGTGTGTGTGTGTGTGTGTGTGTATATATATTATGTATAGGGTTGTTTATGACTATGATGTTTGTTATATGTATATAAATTAATGCTTATGGTGCAATGTAGGTACGGTATGCCCCACACATGCCAGTTGTATTACGCGGCCTCACATGTATCTTCCCTGGAGGACAGAAAACTGGCATTGTAGGGAGAACGGGTAGTGGTAAATCAACTCTCATACTAACACTTTATCAGATTGTTGAACCTGCTGCTGGTCAGATAATGATAGATGGCATCAATATTTCCTTTCTTGGACTACATGATTTGCGATCTAGACTAAGCATTATCCCTCAGGATCCAACCATGTTTGAAGGGTCTGTGAGAAGCAATCTGGATCCACTAGAAGAGTATACAAATGAACAAATTTGGGAGGTAGGTTGGTTTCTTTTTTGGCAATTGAAATAATTTTCTCTTTATTACATTGTCCTCATAAATTACGCATGAACTGCTTTTAGGATTTGCAGTCAATATATGGGGCCTGCTAATGCTATTTATATAATTTTTTTTGTTATAATTTCTCCACTTAAATTGTTTTAGGCTCTAGATAAGTGTCAACTTGGAGATGAAGTCAGAAAGAAAGAAGGAAAACTAGATTCTACAGGTTTTTCTTTTCACCTTCTTATGTCAAATATTTTAGAGCTAGCTATATTATGGAAATATATTGCTTATATTCTTATGGTCTATGACTCAATGCAGTTAGTGAGAATGGAGAAAATTGGAGTGTTGGTCAGAGGCAGCTGGTCTGCCTTGGCCGTGTGCTGCTTAAGAAAAGTAAGGTATTGGTGCTCGATGAAGCTACTGCATCAGTTGATACAGCTACAGATAATCTGATTCAGCAGACCCTCAGGCAACATTTTTCCAACTGTACAGTCATCACCATTGCACATCCAATAACCTCCGTTCTTGATAGTGACTTGGTTCTTCTACTAAATAATGGTTAGTATGACCATATGATTTTGTTTTACTCCTATAGCTTTTGTTCATTTAGTTCTTTCATGGTTAGAATGATTTCATTATAATCCTATGGTCTGATATAAAGGAAAGCGTGAAAGGGCTGGATACTAAAGGATTCCTTGAATTCAAAATAAAGACTCTGGAATCCACCAAAAGAGAGATAATAAACAAACTGAAGTTTTACAGATTACAGGCTTATTTAAACACTTCCTAAAACTCATTTTCCTAGTAAAAACATTTCTAAACTAATTCTAAATGATGCACTCCATGATAGGACTCTAATTTGACTAGAAAAACATTAAAATTACCTAAAATGAAGGAAATAAAAGGCCAACGCGTAGAAGTTTGAAGATTACATAAAAACATCAAAAAATTAACAAATGATAAAAATAGACTATATTTTGTCTTACACTATATGGCTTAGAAGCTCTTCTCAATCTTCGTGTAGGGCTAGTTGAGGAACATGATTCTCCAACAAGATTGCTTGAAAACAAATCATCATATTTTGCTCAACTTGTAGCAGAGTACACTGTGAGGGCAAATTTGAGTTTTGGAAAGTAAAGTGGCTATGAATATTTGTGCTCTGTTTGACTCTAGCAAGTTGGTTGACAATGACGAAAATTCAGTGGTTCTATGGTTATGCTACTAAATAATGGTTAGTTTGACCATATAATTATATCTTCTGTTGTTCTTTCGTGGTTAATATGATTTCATTGTAATCCTATGGCTTAGCAGATTTCTCTCAATCCTAGTGCAGGGCTTATCAAGGAATATAATTCTCCAACTAGATTGCTAGGAAAAAAAAAAAAAAAGTCATCATCTTTTGCTCAACCTGTAGTAGAGTACACCATGATGTGAAATTCCAGTTTCAGGAAGTTGAGCAACTAAGCTTATTTGACTCTGGCAAGTATATTGACAATGGCGAAAACTCAGTGGATTTGTGATCTTGTTTGGACTATGCTGAATGATATTGATGGCATTTTTGTTGATCTAACTGGTGGTTGCAGTGTGTTTTAGCATTTTAGGCATATTGTAAGAACAAATGGTGTATACTTAGTAAATTTCAGATCATAATAGATATTGATGAGACTCATGAGAGTAACTAAGTTGTAACTTTTGTGCTTGAGATGAAGTGTATATGCTCGACTTGATTGATGGCATTTGATTCTTCCATAAAGTAACGATGTCAAAACAAATGAATAACTGACTTAAAGATTACATTTGTATATTCATAGCCTTTGTGTTTAGAAAGAATTTCACTTAAATTTAGCCCGTACCGAAGTGGACTGAAATGTGACTCAACAAAAGCGTAGCAACAATAAATGCTATGCTTAAGATTTTAAATATTAAAAGTTTGAGATTTATAATTCTTTATAATAAATTTGGAATTAGATTAGATGATTTCAGCCCAAACATGTCTTTTCCCATTATGTAGGTGCACAAAAATAAATCAAAGTGGACCAAAATGAATTGAATTGAGCCGAATTGGACCAAATAAGAATGAATGGACCGAAGTGGACAGAATGGACTGAATGGGACCATATTGGACCTTATAGGACCGAAGTGGACCGAATAGGACCAGTGAAGACTGAATAGGAATGAAGTGGACAAAATGGACCGAATAGGACCAAAGTGTGCTGAATGACCTGAATAGAACTGAATTACTGAAGTAGATCAAAGTGAGCAAAATGGACCGAATAGGACCAATGTCGACCAAAGAGGACCAAATAGAACCAAAGTAGACAAAATAGACCAAATAAGACCGAAGTGATTAGAATAGGACTAATGTGGATATAATAGAGCCAATGTGGACTGAATGGACCGAATTGGACTATAGTGGACTAAAGAAGATGGAATGGACCGAATTAGACCAAATATAACTTCAGTGGATAGAGTGGACTAATAGGACCGTATAGGACTAAATTGGACCGAAGAGGACATAATGGACTGAATAGAGCCAATGTGGACCGAATAAGACTTTTGAATATTTATATTTTTTATTGCATTTTTAGGGCTCATAATTCTAATTTCTAATGTCTATATGTGTATTTTCTTTGTATTTTTTTTAACTCAAAACTAAAAGTTTAGCCCAAATATAATAAAATTTCATAATTTTCAACCAAAAAATTAAGGAACAAAATGAATCCATTTAAAGCCTAATTAGTCTAAAATGGATTGAAGAGGGACTGAAATTGACCGAGTGGACAAAATTGGACTGAATTGAAATTGTTTAATTTTTAAGGAGAACAAATTATCTTCAAAAAATTTTAAGGAATAAATTATACATTATATTACAATACAAAATAATTTATTATTCCCACGCATCGCGTGAATCTGCGACTAGTTGATAATAATTGTGAAATGATGAAATTGTGTTTTTGAAAACAAAATTTTATAAGTTAACTGAAATGGTGTTTTAAATAACACGATTTCGACCGAACCGTATGTGTAACTATCAATGCTATTTACCAATTTTAGAATTGGCCAAAGAAAAAGTCACGTGGGGGGCGTTCATGGGCATAGTTTTACACTGAAAGGACGGCGCCCAATATTCTATAGTCCCCAGTTATGTCCAGCACAACGATACTGATAACTCACTAAGTTTTAAAAACAATTGTGAATGTTTAGACTCTCAAATACAAATTTTTCAATACAAGCTTATATTCAAACAATATATGTGCTGAATATGAAATATAAGCAATACCCAGATTAGCAAACTACTCTAAGCCGTTAATTAATCACAACCAACAGAAATTAAAAGCTAAGACTAAGGGAAAGAGATGCAAACACAAGATAACACTGGCACGTGTTATCGAAGAGGAAACTGAAGAACTAGGCGAAAAACCTCTCTGCCGCCCTCCAAGCGGTAAATGATCCACTAGAAAATCAGTTGAGATACATGAATAGTAATAGACCCTCCCCAATGCACTTAAGCCCTCCAAACTTCTTGCTCCAACAAGATTACGCCGAGTCGTGTCTTCTCTAAAATTCTAAATTTTCGGATCTCGCAATTAGCCCATTGCATCAACCAATATGAATTGGTTTTCTCTTGAACTGCTTCCCAAACACCAAGAACCTTCTCACTACTCTGAATTTGGTGAGGTAAGGATTTGGTTTATGATCCTCTTATGAGTATGATAATAGAGAGGGTGAGAGTAGAGGAATTTGGAGAATTAAGGGTATAAGATTGTGGATGAATCAATCTTGTTTTTCTCTAGGGTTTCTCTCTCAAAGCTCTCTACATTTCATGGATATAAGGGTATTTATAGTAGGGTCTGAGATGGAATGTGAAAAATCACTTTTTGGCAAAATAGGGTGTACTTGCGAGTCAGTCGCGACTGGGATGAGTCGCGAGTTCCAGTCGCCAGTTACCAGACTAGGCCAGACTGTACTTTTTGTCTTGTAGTGATCCAGCTGCCCTGACTTTTCATCTTCCTGCATGCTTTACACATGTGCTTCATTTTGGCGAGTCACCACTCGCGAGTCAATCATGAGTCACCTTCTTGTTGCACACTCTTGATCAAATCTTCACACTCTCTTACACACAACCCTTACATTATTCCCACCTAAATACAGGGTTTCTAAATGCTGAATTACAAGTAAATTTGGCACGGAATAAAGCCAACACATAGTTGAATAAATTCAACTTTACAGATACAAATGAAAAGGTTTGAGTCTTTTCTGGAACTCTAGGTTGATTTTTCTGTCTTTGTGTTTGTTTTTCTCTTTCTTTTTATATCATCAATAAAAATTTTCCTTCAAAAAAAAAAAAAAAAACTGTTATTTTTTTCCTCCTCATTTTTGCCATTTCCTAAGCTTCTTTATCAAAACACACTCACACATGCATTTGATTCATTGTCCAGTAACGTAGTCACCAGTTTTTACAATGAAAGCCGGCTTATATTTTCACTCTGTCTAGACTCTCATTTTGGACTACAGTTTTATAAATATGATGAAATATATATATATTTTTTTGGTTGATATGATGAAATCTTTAAGTGTGCAAGAATGCATATGTTTAAGGCTATACTTTCAAATGGTAAAAAGATTACTACCAATCTACCATCATCAAAATTGAACTATAGGATAATAAAAATGATTCGGAAAAAAAGAAGAAGAAAAAAATTTAGTGAAAGCCAAAAATGATTAGTGAAAGAAGAACAAAATTTAGTGAAAGCACGCACATCATATCAGATCTATCAATCTTATAGAAAAACCAAAAATAATTATAGATAACGAACAAAATAAATCATGAAACGTTTTTAAAGAGTTCTCAGCAACCAAAGAAAAAAAAAAGTCTTGTGGGTTACTAGCATTGACCACTTTTTTGTATGAGCAAGGCACGGTATTAACATCACACTGATCACAGCAGTTGTTTGCTCTCAATATTCTTTTATAATTCTCTATTGAGTGACAACTACTTGTTTGAAGTGCTATCAAAATGTTTCTCTGTCGTTAAGAAAGTTGGGTTTTTTCACTACAAGAAATCTAGGTTTAGGCGACGTTTGTAAAACGTCACTAAAAACCCAAAAAAAATGTCGCTATAGGTTTATTGTGACGTTTCGAAAAACGTTGCTATATGTGACTCTTTAGTGGCGTTCAAAAACTTTTAGTGACGTTTTATAACATTTTCGTATATAATGTAGGAAAATACATTTAGCGACATTTATAAAACGCCGCAAATAATCACACCAATAGCAACATTTCAAAAATGTCGCAAAAGCATTTGTCCTTTTACATTTTAGTGACGTTTTTAAAACGTCCCAAAACCTGCTCATTATTTTTCTTTTAAAATATTAAAAATGCTATGTAAACCTACTTAAAATTCAACAATAATTAACATAAGCATGCAATAAGCTTGTAATAGATTAAATATACCTATCACCAAATGTCCACACTAACACATTAACCATAGATTCAATACATGTATCATCTTGAATTGAACAAAACACTTGTCCAGCTACCCAAAAAAAAAACCACCTAAACTATGACAATATTAAACAAAGTACAATACTTCCAAAATAAATGTGGTTGTAACAAAACACTTGTCTACCTATACCAAAAAAAAAAAAAAAAAAAAAAAAAAAAAACCACCACCCAAACTATGACAATATTAAAACAAAGTAGAATAGAAAAATTCAAAATCTACACTATAGAAAAATTGTAGAAAAAAAATATACAAGATTTACAAACTTACAATGATTTAGCCTTTGATGCTCAGGTCTTTTTGCTCAAAAATCCAAATTTGAATAAGAGTTTTCTGTACCAAAATTCAACCAAAACAAGCAAACAACAAAAATGAGCACAAAAGTTCCATATCCCATTAAAGAAAAACTAAATCAAAGCATACTCATAAGCCAAAACACAAAGACTCCATGACCCATTAAAGAAAAACCAAATCAAAGCAAACCCATAAGCTAAAACACAAAGACTTACACTTTAAAGAAACTTGAACACCAAAAAAGAGGGAAAAATGTATGGTCCTAGCAGTGGGTGGTGGCTAGAGAGGGAAGAGCTTGTAGATTGGTGGGTCGGCAGTGGCTAACGGTAGCAAGGCCGGCGGCAATGGCTGGCGGTGGCTAAGTGTGAAGAAGTGATAAGGGTGGGGTGGGGAGAGAATATAGAAGTGGGAAGGGAAGTTTGTCTGAGAAAAAAAAAAGAATGATTAGAAAGAAAAAGGAATGAAAAAACATGTAGGGAAAGGAGACAAAAAAAAAAAAAATGGTGGGAATTTCCCACTCAGCGAAATTTTGAGTGGGAAAAGGACAAAATGGAGACCAAAAAAAAAAAGGGACAAAACGGTGGGAACTTTCCCACTCATTGAAATTTTGAGTGAGAAAAGGACAAAAATTTTGGGGAAACATATAACTATAAGTTTCACAATTTTCTTTCCAAAAAAATTGGGTAGAGATGCAAATTACAGTGTTTGGAGTCCACGCCACCATCACTAGACCACCCCCACAACCTAGCAATAACCCACACCACAAAATCGGCGGCACCGCGGTCAGGACTGAACCTCCACAAGCCGAGGCATGTGCGTGGCTCCGAAGCCGAGCTGTCCCAGGCGGAGGTTGCGACGTCGTGGCATGTTCCGCTGCAAGACACGTCTCAGAAAGTATAAGAAAATTTGGGTTTTGAGTTTTGAGTTTAGGGGTCGAAAATCTGGGTTTGAATTTAGTGTTTGGGGGCAGAAATTCTGGATTTGATTTTTGTGTTTGATATTTTGGTGGTGTGGGGGTTTGAAATATGGGTTTGAATTTAAATTTTTGAATCAAGGTTTGAATCTGGGTTAGAATTTATTTTGTTGGGTTTTAAATTTGCTGGGTTTGTGTTCTTGTTCAAATATTTAATGCAATTTAATGCTTTTGAAGTTAGAAGTTTCCAAAAAGCTCAGTTTCATATTTATTCACACTTTAATAATTAGCATATAAGCATTAAATAAACCAAGACAAGCCAACCACCATCATTAATCATTAATAAAAGAGAGTACTTCGCTTTTTTTTAGAATAGAAGAGAGTACTTTGCTAGGACATAGGAGCAAGAGACAATTCATTCATAAATTAAAAAAAAAAAAAAAAAAAAAGGAGAGAGAGAGACAATTCTAAGTTTATTTTTTACTTTCTTGTGTCTTGGGCTTCAATTATTTCTTGAATAAAGAGTACGTATAAAATTATCCGCATTAATTAGTTGATAATGAAATTATCCACCTGCAATTTAATGCTTTTGAAGTTAGAAGTTCCCAAAAAGCTCAGTTTCATATTCATATATATATATATATTTATATATATTAGCATTTCCCATATATATATATTTTATGAACAGTTTCATATTTATTCACACTTTAATAATTAGCATATAAGCATTAAATAAACCAAGACAAGCCAGCCACCATCATTAATAATTAATAAAAGAGAGTACTTTGCTAGGACATAGGAGCGAGAGACAATTCATTCATAAAAAAAAAAAAAAAAAAGGAGAGAGAGACAATTCTAAGTTTATTTTTACTTTCTTGTGTCTCGGGCTTCAATTATTTCTTGAATAAAGAGTACATATAAAAAGTGGTTTAGTTTACCTTTAATACTTTTTTAACTGGAAGTATTTTTTTATTTTAAATACACAATAACAAGTGGTAATAGATTTTAATTTTTACTTTTTATTTAGTTGATGGGTGATGTGACAGTTTTTCATTAAAACAAAAGAAAATTTTAATTAAAAAAATACTGAAAGTAAGCCAAACCCATAAAAAAGAATGAAAGAATGAGAGGCAGTCATTCTTAACTTCTTAGCATCTAAAAAGAATCTTAACAGAAAACAGTAGTGGGAAAAGAGAAATCATAATAATTAATAGGAAAAGTTATTATATTAATTTAGAAAATATTTTTAAAAATTTTTTACAAAAAGAAAATTGTAATTATTTTTTTATAGCTCTTTTTTTTATTAACGACCTGGTAAAAACTATTTAAAAGCTTAAACTGCAAATCTACTTTACAGAAGGGTCCTTGCGTGTGCTACATCTAGTCTAGCTTAATGAAATAAATAGATAATTTTATTATATATTATAATGTACATTCATCATTATTCACTGTTTATACTTATAGTTTTTATAGTTAGCGCCCATTTTGATACTACAACCAAGAATCATAGTCACTCTCACTCTTATATCACTTTAGGCAGCTTAGCCACGAAGTCATTGTCTTTCTTTAAAGGAAATTTCGTCTTTCTTTAAAGGGAAATGCTAATAGATGTTCTTAATGTAATGGTTAATAGTTTATTTAAAGAAAGTTTTTATGGGAAAAGAAGAAAAAAATAATTAATGTTTTGACAGTTTTTTCCATTTATCATAAAAGTTGTGTCAAAACTTTCATAAAATGGATTATTAACCATTGTTCTAAGGGCACTCGTTAACATGACCCTTCTTTAAATACCACTGATCCATTCATTCATAATTTGAAATTGAAAATTAGAGAGAAGAGAGACCATGGCAATTTCTGCAGGCATGGATGCTACTAAAACTCCATCATTCAATTTGCTAACTACTAAAACTCCAATTTGCAGCTTCACACGAATTACACCATATAAAACGTTACAATCTCAAATATTAACCAAATCAATTTTAAACATAAAAACAAACAATCATATATCAGTACAAATACCCAACCCAAATACATAAAAATCCATATATGATCCACAACACAAAAGACGTAGTAACAAAATTAAAAAAAGAAAAAAAAAAAAGCAGCAATAAAAAAAAATTCTATTAATCTAATCCTTACATTGAAATATTATGCAAGGTAGTTAGAAGAATAGAAGTCAAGAGCAACTGGGATTTAGAGATACCTGAACTAAATCATCCAGCTTCTCAATATTAATATAGTGTGAGGAGAGGAAGATGTGAAGAGTTAGAAAGCCAAAATCTTGCGTTAGGAAGCTGAAGGGTTGCCGTTTGATATTGTAACCCCGTTTGAGATTGTAACCGTGGAACACAAAGGGTTGCCGTCTAAAATTGTAACTGTAAAACACAAAGATTGCCATGTTTAAATTGGAAACCATGAAACACAAACTGAAACCATGAAACACAAGCTTAAGTTTGGGTTTTATGGTGGAATTAAAGCTATAAAGATTGGGTTTTATGGTAGAGATAGTGTAACTTCCCAACTCAAAAAAAAAAAAAGGTGTGGACAATTTTTTTTTTTTTGAGTCCCACATGCCCCACCTACCCGACCCTTCCCCACCACTCATTTTCACACTATCTCTTTTCTCTCTTTTGGCCGGCCATCCCTTTTCTTCTTTTTGTTTTCTTTCTTTTCTCTTCACTTAAACACACACTCTCATTTCCCACACTCTCCCACTGGTACCACTCCACACCACCATCTCCACCGTTATTTTTTCGACAAGTTCAATGGAAAATCCTTAGGAACCTCTAAGCATCTTCATCCCTTTTATTTGAGGTAAAGATTTCTAATCTTTTTGGTGGATTTATATGCTTTTGCTAGAGGCTTTCTTTATCTAAGTTTTGATAATGATACCCATGTGATTTATGAGCTTTGGAAGTGATATTCATGTGTTTAAATGTATGGGTTTTATCTTGGCGGATTTTTTTGATGAGTGAGTTTATAGTTTTTGCAATGGTGGCTATCTAAGTGATGAAGATTTGGGGGTTTTGGCATTTTTAATGTTAAATAAATAGTGAATATAATTTTTTATTGATTATTTGGAGCTAGTTAAAGATTCAAATTGTTTGTCTTGGGGGATATTATGATTTTTGGTATTATGGGTTTCTTGTTAATGTGGTGTAAATCTTGTGGGACCTACTTATTAAGTGTTGAAGTTTTGATGTTAGAGATGATACCTTGAATGATTTATGAGAATAAGTTGGAGTCTATGCCTTGTAATTAATTTGTTGAGAAACTTTGGAAGTGGAATACATTATTGATGAGGTTAAATACTAGGCTTACCTAATTAAATGCTTATTTGGCAATTCTTAATTTGTAGCTAGATGCAATTTCAAGCTTTATGCTTATTGTGATAGGTTCGCTTAATATTGCTTAGGTTCTAGCTAATCTCCTTTGGAGCTTGGAGAATTAGGCTTTTTGCAGGTTGCAAGGTAAGTAGCTTTTTAATGAGATTTTTGGAAAATAACCATGTTGCATAAACGTTGTTTTTGGGTCAAACACATTTTGAAAAATTATTTGTGGAACTATGTTTTTCTAAAAAGTGTTGTGTTGCGACCCTATTATATATTATTATATACAAAGAATGCATCATATTTGGTACTGCATTTGGGGAAATGCATAAATTGTTGACATGGAAAATATGAGCATATTTGATTTTATCTTTGATAAGGAATTCATTAATTTTATGGTATATTGGAAAATTTAAAGATGCTTATCTTATCTTGTTATTTGGGAAACTGATAGAATACCTTTTTGACAAGAATGAAGTTGAAAACCTTACAAACTTTGTGGAAGTTTTGATTGTTTAAGGTTTTTCTAAAACTACCTGGCTATAAACTATGTATTTAAAAGGAAATGTAACTTGCGAGCTTATGTTGTTTTAACTTATTCCATGTGTGATTTCCCAGTGATCACTCGATTTGGTTTCCATAGTCTTTGTGACAACGGAATTAGATCCAGGTCAATGCCCTTTCACTTTGGATGACGCGTTCTTCTCTATTGTCTATGGGGAAAGAGGTTCCTTGATTGTGTGTGGGTGAGACTGCTGCCTATGGGGCCAAAAGACCACATGCAAAAGAGGTCCTATTTGACGCATTTTTCTTGCTGCCCATGGGGAGAAAGAAAAAATCTTGAGGGTTGGGTGAGGTTGCTGCCCATGGGGCCAAGAGACTGCATACCAGAGAGGACAATATCATGCCAGTTGTGAATGAGTGAGTCTCCTGACCAGTTTATATGGTAGTGTGGTATATTTGTGATAAATTACCGTATGTTAGATTTTATGGCTTTGTAATTATATTATTAGTGCTCACTGATTATAGTATATAGTTTCATAGTATTATTTTGAGAAACTTTGCGTTTCATCATTGAATCATTCTTGTCACATTATTATTGAAAATGATCTTGCAGGATTCAGTTAGAAATTTCCCAAAATAAAACATGTTTTGTAAATTGTTCATATCATGAAATTTGCATTTCTCACACCCTCATTAATTATACTACTTATTGGGCTTTAGCTCATCCCACCCTCTAACAGTTTTTTTCATATTAATTAGCTATACCTTGGGTATGGAGCTTACTTCATTAGTGATGATTGAAGTGCTATGTTAAATTTGGAGACTTTATTTAGTGATGGTTGGTGACTCGATCTTGCTATATTCAACGAGACCTTAATTAATTCTATTGGAGGTTGGTCACTTGAGATTTGTTAGCCTTAGGCGTGGTAGGCCTAGAATCGATGTTAAGGTTCCTTATTCTTGGTAAGACTGTGACTTTGTGTAAATAATAATTGTATGTGCCTATCATGTGCTAAATTTGAATACTAGTGATGAATTGAGGTTTATTTTGCTTTGTTATACTTTTATGTCAGATATTTTGATACAAGATATAAATTCTATTTTAACCTAATCTAAGTGTATATGTCAGATTTTTTACCAGCTTTATAGGATATAGAATCAATAAAGCTAACTTTTTGAGTTTCAAAAAATCATTTTAGTAATATTTTCAGTCCACTTATCAATTTGTGGGTTCCAGTTAGCTTAACTGGTAAAGTCTTTGATGGTTAAATAAGATAATTGGCGTTCAATCTTCGCCTATACCAAAATCTGATTGATGTCTTGGTTTGATTATAAAGAGTTTTCATCAAGAACCAATGCTATAGATTAAAACTCTCTTAAAAAAAAAAAAAAATCTATTTATCAATTTATACAAATTTTTTATTAAATGAATCTCACAATAAATTATTTTTATCGGCATGATAAGATGGTAGTTAACATTTCCCATTATTGAATACGACATTGAATGAGGATGATAAGTCACAGAATATTGATTCAAGTCCTGATTTTTAAGATGATCCGTCAGCATTCCTCACCGCAATTCGGTGGAGGTTAGGGATGGCAATTTGGGCCCGACTCGCAGGTATCCGACTCGACTCGACCCGACCCGACCCTAATGGGTTGGATTTTACCCAGCTCGATAAAGAATAGGGTCGGATATGGGTTAAAAATAAATAAAAAACCCGAAGTAGGTCTGGGTCGGGTTCGGGTTTTATAAAAACCCGGCCCGAATCTGTACCCAGACCCGACCCGGTTACCTATCAAATTACTAAAAACCCCTTTTATATATATATATATATATATATAAATATATTTATAGTTATAAACCCTAACTCTCACATCTCATTTCAGCTCACACTCATACTCTCAGCACAGCCACAGCCGCCTCAGTCCTCATTCACTCTCAATCTCAACTCACACGGTCTCACACTCTCACTCACTCTCAATCTCACTCACTCTCAAGCATCGCTGCCCAAGCTCTCAGCCTCTCACCGATGTTCCAAGCATTCACCACCACCGGTCTAAGCTCTCACCGGTCCAAGCTGTCACTACCGTCCTAAGCTGTCACCGCAGATCTGTTCTCTACTTCTCTTCAATTTTTTTTTTTTTTTTTTTTTTTAATATCGTATTCAGTCTGAGTCTCTGAGAATCTGAGATGTTTGTTTAAATTTTTTTGTTTGGTGTTTTCTACTTAAACTATGTACTTCAACAGATGGGTTGTGCTACTTCTAGTTATTGTAGTTTAAAGACTTGAAATTCTGAGACTTTTTTTTTTTTGAGAAATAATTACAACATGCTGCTAACCCTGCAGTTCGAACCCTTTCCCCCTAGACCCCCAAGCACTTTGTGCATGGGGAGGTGCCAATTCAGCCACAAATTCTGAGACTTTGTGGTGTAATTGAAATATATTGTGGAAGAAATTGTTTGTATTGTTTTTTGTGTTTGTTGTGAATGCAGTGCCTAAAATGGAGATGGGAGACAAAAAAAATCTGGTTATATGGGCTTGAATTTGCACGTCAGAGGACTTGAATCAAAGCAAAAATGAATTTGGGCTTCATTCAAAATTTTTTTTTTTTGGTTGGGCCACGATTTGGTCCCCAGATTGGGCCCAATTCTAATAGGGCTAAACGGGGTCCGGCGGGACGGGTCTAAGCCTCGCATAAAAAACCTGATTATTAAACGGCCCGCAAGGCGAATATGAATATAAAAAAACTCGGTCCGAACCGATCTATTGTCATTTCTAGTGGAGGTGTACCTTAGTCTGACTTATCTACCAATTCTTTAATGTCACATAAAGTGTGCAGAGACCATTACTGTCAAAAGTGAGGCCTGCTCTGTACCCAAGGATGTAAGGAAAATTCTTCATTTTCTTTTGGCTTTTTAGGATACTTCCGGAATCAAATTATTTCTTTATTTTTGTTTCTTTTAGCATATGTTATATACTTTAAGATTGATTTAATCATATATATTTCATTAATAAATTGTCAATGAAATGTATGTCATTTGGCTTACTAATGGATGGAAATGTCACTTATGACGTGTAAAAAAATTTATATCTTATACTACTACCTTTTATATCTAAAATAAGTTTAAAAAAATAAAATATATAAAAAAATGTTTTTATTTATTTTAAATATATAAAATAATAGAGTTTTCTTCAAGTCGGATATCTTGGTTTATAAATATGTCAAATAAATACCCCAAGAGATTTCTTATTAGCAATTATTAGTGGTATAATAGATGGAAGTTGTTTGATTGACCCAATCATACAGTATAATCCGAACAATTGAAAATTGAGAGTGTGCAATTATAAAATTATTAAAA
Organism: Notholithocarpus densiflorus; assembly: GCA_030021035.2. NCBI lineage: Eukaryota > Viridiplantae > Streptophyta > Magnoliopsida > Fagales > Fagaceae > Notholithocarpus > Notholithocarpus densiflorus. Next base: position 52,714 of record JARYZH020000669.1, read on the forward strand.
TTAGATGCATGTTCATAGACTTTACCTTTTTTATTTATTTATTTATTTATTTTATGCTGGCTTTATCTGCATCAATGACCTCTGATCCAAATCGTACCTCCACCTCCAATAAATATACAATAATGAGAGAGATAAATGTTTTGAATTTTGAGTTATCAACTAGATCTCTTGGATGCGTGAGTGAATTTATTAAAAAATATATTTTATTTATGTTGAAGTTTGACATCTTTTAGTTTCTCAAAAAAAAAAAAAAAAAGTTTGACATCTTTTAATATTTTTCTTAAAAGTGGTATTAAATTTTTTTTTAAAGATCATACTAACGAATACCCTTAAAATAATTGTTAATAATAGATAATAGAAAAGTTTTGATACCACTTTCGTGAGAAATATAAAAAGCTATTAAAAACATTTATTGTTTTATTATTCTCCCAATAAAATATTTCTAAAAATAGCTTCTAAACTAATGCCCACAGGGTATTGGTTAATATATACCTGTTTCAAAAAATAATTTATTAACAATTGTCCACACTAACACAACCATTTTTTTTTATTAGAAATTTTTAAGTACCGTTTTTTTTTTTGAGATTCTGAAGTACCATTGTTGTCCTGCTAATGATGCATTCATTTTTAGAAAAATTTCATACTCCAAAGAGATGGCAAAGCAAAATGAACCTCAGTTCATCACTAGTCCTCTTTCTCAAGGGATTATATTTTTGCATCTATTAAAGTAAAGATAAAGTTTAACTACAAAATTGGTTGTAACTTAAAATTACAATCTTACTCAATATCTTTTTGATAAAGTTGAATTTTGACAAATCCACAATTGGATTACATTTTTCTCTTATATCTTCTTTGCTTGCAAAATTTTTAGAAAATTAAAGATGAATAGCCATGTCATCAATAAATTGTTTAAATTGTAAGTTTTTGTAATTTAAAATTATGAATAAAATATAAACTTATAGGTCATATAGTAAATAATATCTAATTGGCACAAAATTTGGCATGTGTATTAAGAGCGTAATGAACATGCAATTCAACTGTTAAATTTTCAAAATATGTAGTAATGTTAATATTTTTATAGGAAATTGTAATCTTGGGCTACAATCAATTTTGTACTAAATTTTGTCCTTAAGGGTCCGTTTGGTTGGAGGTGTAGAAATGTGGGAGGATAGAAAATGATGGAAGGATGGAAAAGTTGGAGGAGAGAAAATAAAATTTTATTTTCTTTCCTATTTGTTTGGTTAGGAGTGGAAAAGTGGAGGGATGGAAAAAATGAGTTTGAATAAACTTACTCATATACTCTTGTTAAAGAATGATACCCAATTAAAATAAAAAAGTAACAAATAACCACAAAAAAAAAGAGCAATCATCCAAATTTATTAAAAAAATAAAAATTATGTCCCAAAAAAAATCACGTCGAGTTTTTTTTAAAAAAAAAAACTAAAAACTATCACGCCTAGCCCTAGAAAATCAAAAGAAAAAAAAAAGAATAGGAAAAAAAAAGGAAAGAAAAGGCAACGTTATTGCCAGAAGAAGAAAAAAAAGAAAGAAGGCACGCCCAGGCCTGGAGAGAGAGAGAGAGAGAGAGAGAGAGAGAGAGGAAGGCAACGTTGCTGCCCTGAAGAAGAAAAAAGGCAGGCCTAAAAAATCAAAAGAAAAAAAAAAGAAAAAAAAGAAGAAGAGGCAACGTTGCCCAAAAACGTAAAAACATAAGCCAAAGCAACGTTACTGAGAAGAAAAAAAATAAAATAAAGGCAACTTGAAGAAGTGTGTGCAAGTGTACTGGACATTTTTGTTAATCAAGAAAAAATTTATTCTCACTCAGTTTTCTCTCCATTTTGGAGAGAAAACATTTTGGTAGGACATGAGAGAAAATACTTAGGCCCCGTTATTTATTTTTCTTCCTCCCCATCAAACTAAATACACTCCAAAAAATTTTTCTCTCTTATTTTTTCTCCAAAGTTTTCCATCCACCTTGTTTTACAAGAAATTATATAGTCCTCTGGTGAACCACGTCACTTGTCCACCATTCCATTAAAAGATTTCCACTTATTTAAAATTGCTGAGTTAGTAATCAGTTTCTATTTAAAATAAAATTCTAACTCAGCAATTTTAAACAAATGAAAGTATTTTAGTAGAATGGTGGACCACGTCATTTGTCCACCATGAGAATCTTATAATTTCTCCTGTTTTACCTCCAAACAAACACACCTTAAACTAAATATACTTCATAAATAATTTTGTTGTAACTTGTAAACACTATTTAATAAATTGTATTTTCTATATATGATCGAAACCCAAGCAATAGAAATCAATAGGAGTTATGCCGTTATGGTTTGGTAGGCAAGAGGGTATGCTTTTAATGTAGTATTTCAAAGTCGTGTCCAATGATTGTGGTTAGAAGTTAGAAGTAGAACCCACGTCCCTCTCTTCCATTATCTACATTTAAAATATTTTTAAAAAATCAATGAAATATTACATAAAAATAAGAGCTATAAACATGAAATTAGCAAATTAAAATTAAATTGTTTGGCCTGGAAGACATCCATATCTACCATCTATTAAATTCTTGAGGTCCCCTTGCTTCACAGAATTATTTAATGAGATGTGCGACCATAAATTTGGTAATGATAAAAGTTTAACTCCTTTGTTAGAGAAAGACAATTTCGTAGTAGAATTTAAATTCTATAAGTTTTGATTATAAAAAAAAAAATTTCTATAAGTTTTCTATAAAAAAAAATAAAAACAAATTTCTATAACGATTTTACGTAAAACCCCTACTCAATACTCACAAGTCACATCTTCTAATAAAATTAATACAAATCAATTTCACAATCTCATTAAAATCATATTCACTCAATACTCTATGTTAAAACAAATACTAATAAAAAGAAGAATAAGCAATCTTAACTCAAGGGTTTTTTCCCCCCAAAAACTAATATGCCATTTCATAATTACCAGAGATTGTATAGGTGTGCTGGTGCTGAAACCAATTGACAGTACCCAAGAAGGGTTGGGCATAGGTTTAGTTGGACACCATGTGTAATAGTCCCCCCATGAGCATTGGTTAAGAGTGATTTCCTCTTTGTTGCTAATTAAGTTCAGTAAATGAAATTTAAGATTATGTGATTTTATGTACGGTTAGGGCATTCATGGATACCAACTTAATTTATCCATTATCTACATTCCCAAAATTGAAATTGTACTTTTCTCAACAAAATATATATATATATATATATTTAAATTATTCTTACACGTTCCTTCAAGAATGTAATTTGGTAATTCCCTTCGAGAACGTTTTTTATTATTCTATTTAATCTGTATTTTGTGTCCATTAAATGAAATAAAATCCCTTCTCAAAAAAAGAAAAAAGAAAAAAAGAAATAAAATCTTCATTAGTTTACGATTTAATTAGTAGTAGGCAATTAGGGATGGTAATTTCACCCTCTTCTCCCTGCTTCGCCCTGTGCGGGTTTTTCCCGCCTCACAAAGGTAGTGCAGCAGGGATGGGGCGAGATTTTAGACCTGCACCACGGGGCGGGACGAGGATGGGTTTACACTTTTAGACCCACCCCGCCTTAATAATGGTTAAATTGTAAATTTTTCATACCCTAAAACTCTACTATTTAAATAAATATATCATCAGCTTATTTTATTTTACCCAACGTGGCTTTCTACCTTTTTTTCTCTCTAGCAAAATTGGAAATAAGATACCAATTTTAATATTTTCTTTTGTCTTTATTATAAACAAATTTATATACTATTGAATCATTGATTACATTCAACGTCTTTCTCAACATAGTTTTCATCATGAACATAATATGATGTTTTCTATTTTTATGAGTTATGGGTCTGAAACTCTGAATGTTTGTGTAGTTATTTCTATCATGAACATTGGAACAACATAATAGCTTGTCCTATGTGGTACAGATCTATACATATACATACATATATATATATATATATATTAGAAAAAATAAAGAAAAAATATGTTATAAAAAAAGAAAAAAGAAAAAAGAAAAAAAGGACTTCCAGATTAGTTTCTAGAAAGAGATAAAATGTTATAAAAAAAATAAAGACAAAGAAATAAGACATTATAAAAAAATTAAAGACAAAAAAATGCATTAGGTATTATTAAAACATAAACAAAATATTTTCTTGAAAGTTAACCCACTATACCTATCAATGTGTTTGGTTTTGTATCTTGAAGCATTTCTCTAGGGGATTTGAATATACAAGTCATTGGGTGTATTGTAACGGTTTTTTTTTATTAGAACAGCTACTTCAAATATTCGGCTTGGAAGTTTAAAACTCATTGTTTCATTTATTCATAACAGAAGAAGAAAGTGGTGTCACAATGATGGAAGAAAGTGGAGATTATTTTTGAAGAACTAGGCAATTTTTATTTTGTCATGTATTAGGAGTTTGGATTATTTTATTATGTTATACTATGAGATTTTTGTTTTTGTTATGATATTGTCTTGTTAAATATTTAGATAATATTATTAAGTTTTTGCTAAAAATTAGTTTGATTTGATAGAATAAATTTATTTTTATTTTCAAGTATATTTTACGGGGTGGGGCTGGGCTTCGTGGGGCTTTAAGGAGTGGAGATGGGGGCAAAACAAAATCATGCGAGGCGGGGGGCGAAGACCCCATCATTTGGCCTCGTCCCGCCTTGCCCCATTGCCTTCCCTATAGGCAATGGGATATCATGCGATTAGAAAATCTATTCAATGTCTTGGAATTGGTATCTTTCTATGGATTAGGATAGGATGTAATTACTCTCATATCTATGTGTGCGTGCCTAAGAGGCGGGGTAGGCCCAACCTCCAAGGGGCTCACAACCTATTTGTAATCTGGGTGTAGGATTTCCTACTTTGGATGGTTCCCGGCACAGAGACTCTGCCGAGCTGATCTTTCACTCTCTCCCTTTTCTTTTCTTTTCCTCATCCTCTAGCTTCGTACCCAACTTGCTGTATTAATAGCATCAGGTTAGTGGAAGGGTCATGATTGCTGCAACGGTTAGTGCAATTGAGGGTCCAATATGGTTGATTGTAAGTGGGCTTAGGTGGGAGTGGCCTTGGAAATGGTTCCCACTTCGTGATGTATCCTCGGCAGTACCGCTTCCCGGACCAGCCGGACATGCCGAGCATAATTATACGGCACGGTTAGAAGGGGACCAGCGTCGGCTTCTTGTCCGACAGCCCTTCTCGGAGTACTCCAAGCATGGCCGCTCACCTTTCACGAATGGGGCTGGTATCCTGGGCCCGGCAAAGTCGAGGCGCTGGCCCATATCTTCGGCCTATGTCCTAAGGCCCAAATGGTCCTGAGTACCAGGGTGCCGTACACTATGTATTGCATCAGGTGACTATATATATTGTTATTTTTTGTCGCCTTTTTGTTCCTTAAAAAAAAAAAAAAAAATCTTTCGTTGCCTATTTATTTATAAGCTACCGTGTGAGTACGGCAGTACCATGACTATATATACTGTGTATTAAGTGGTCCCGTATATTACATCAATTTGTCCAATACGATGTATCCTTTCGATGACATCACTAACTTGCCAGCTATTTATGCATGTTTATTTTATTTTATTATTATAGATATAATAAGTGAATCACTCTTCCTTTCAAAAAAAAAAAAAATGTGAACAGTCTGTATGGCTCATGTTTAGACAACATACATCCATCAGACTATTCATGTGTTGATTGCTTCATTGCCCCAATTAATACATGAAAATTTTTAAACGAGAGGAAGTAAAGTAGGGACAGAGAATTAAAACTAGGACCTCCTATTAAATTATAGATGGTTCCAAAAATTTTAATTGTTAAAAATTTGTAAATTTAATTTAATACTTTTATAGTCATACAATGTAGTATAGGTCACTGCACAAAGAGTCTAGCAAAAAAATTAGCAAAAAAAAAAAAAAAAGTCTAGGAAAAAAATTTATTTATCAAAAAAGTCAAACTATCCAATGAAAAGTTAACACTTCACCTTATCTAAGGGTACGTTTGGATATCGCTTATTTTACTGAAAACTAAAAACTGAAAACAATAAAAAAAAAAAATTTCGGTTACTGTTTATTAATGAAATCACGGTGCATTTGCCTAATTGCACTGGAAAATAATTTATATCAAAACGTATACTAAGTACTAAATATAGGTGCCGATATTTAGGGGGGGTTTGGTATCACAACTTAAACAATAGTTTTTAATTTTTAAACAACATTATACATATTTCTATACATTTTTTCACTCACACATATTTTTAAAAAATACAAATAATATTACTAAAATAACATTACCAGACATGCCTTTTTTTTTATTTTTTTTTATTTTTTTTTATTTTTATAGATACAATAGATAATAAAGAGAAGAAGACATGAGTCGGTTAACGAAAAAATAAGTAATTTCGGCCATAATAAAACTGTGCAAGTGGGAGTTTTCATAGTCATTTTGTCGGCTCCACCTAAGTCTAAAACTTTATTAATCTATTATACTTTCTAGTGTTATACACTCACACTCCAAGCCCAAGTTAAGATTGAAAGCACGTGGCTGATAATAGATGGTCCTATGGAATGCGTGAGCCTCAAGAATTTTTTTTAATTATTATTCTGTAACATCAACATCTCAGAGCTTGAATTATAAAAGGTAAAATTGCAGACCCCAAAATCAAAAGCATCACATCTATAGAGAGAGAGAGAGAGAGAGAGAGAGAGAGAGATGTTGGTGAGGCTGAACCCAGATGAGCTAGAGAAGAAGACAGAGCCTCGGTTCAAACCAAAAATTGGAAGCGTTTTTCCAGCAAAGAAAAGATTGGTGAAGCGAATGATGTTTGATTATATACTCCATTCCCTTGTCAATATCTTCTGTTCTGGCTCTAATACTGGGACTCCCTCTTTCTCTGAATCCTCCCAATCCAAAAACAACAACAACAATGGCTGCTTCAAGATTTGTACTACACCCAAATCACCTAATCCCAAGAAGAGTAAGATTATATACCCCACATCACGCCCAAGATTAATTGTTGTAATTTATTTTTAGGCCTTTTTTTTTTTGGAAGATAAACTGGCAATTTTTAGGCCTTGGTTTATGTAGTGAACTTTTTGTACAATTGGTTGTTAGTTATCTTTTTAGTTTTCGATGAATCATTGTTAAATTACACATGGTATCTAGCACAATTCTTAATATTATCTTCGTTGTATAGAAAATTTGTATCTTTCTATTTTTATATCATTGTATGGTATACCTTTTTTTTGTCTTTTACGGCGATCATTCATGGTGTGCAAAGCTTTAACTTTCGTACTTCGATGTACATGTGATTCTTCTAGTGGGTAAAAAGTTCACACTAATTGTCAAGCTGATAAACTTGGACTTTTAGTTAGCACTGACTACCACAGTTTCATTTGCCCATATGATCGGAATTGTTTCATTAACATAATCTTAATTAGTTCCATCCTCAAAAGAAACAAATGAAATAGAAGTGGGGATTTTATTGGAACTTGCAATGTTTCATCTTTAATTGCTTTAGGAAACTCTGGTATGTACTCAGTTGAGTCCACTCGGGCATATAGTAACAGAGATGCAAAGTTTTTAAAAGAATAAAAATTCAGACCCATTTCGAACTCTCGAGGAATGTTCCAACCAAACCTGGTACCAATTACCAAATGAACACAAAATTAACTTTGGCTTTTTCATTACTCAACCTATTGAAAATTAGAGAAATGAGAAATCGTGTAACGACATATTGTGTAATTTGTACAAACATGTGCAGAAAGCTTATCTTGACGTCATGGATGATGGATTACATTATCATATTTACAACTTAACTAAAAAAATTAAAGAAGACCAAAAATTTATGTAAAAGTCTTATAAAAGTGACTTTAAGTAGATACCACACGAGGAGATAATGGAATCCAAGTGTAATATCAAGCAATTATGCAAAAGGTCTTGTCGGTGTTTTTAAGATATTTATTAATAGACCATAGGAAAAAGTTTCTCTTCAAACTTTCTTTATATCTTTTTATTGGATGTGAATTTTAAAAATCTAACTGTTGAATTTTATATTCTTATTATATACTCTATACTTGCAAATTTTTAAAAAGAAAAAAAAATCAATAACTTATGTCATCAATTAAATGTTTAAATTTCAAGTTTTTGTATTCTAAAATTATGCATAAAATATAAGTTTATTGATTGAATAGTAAATAACATCTGGTTTGAATGAAATTTGACATGCATATTAAGAATATAAAGAGCATGCAATCTAATGATTAGATTTTTAAAATTAACATCCAATAAAAAAATATAAGAGGCGTTTGGAGGATTTTTTTTCAAATTAGTTTGGAGAGATTGATATTATTTTCATAGAAAATATAACTATTTGTCAAAAAGAGTCAATTATTTTGTCAAAAAAAGTCAATTATTTCGAATTTTTGAGGAATGTTCCAACCAAACCTACAAATTATCAAATGAAGACACTCTTACGTGACCTAAAAATACTAACACAAAACTTTGGCTTTTTCATCATGACTTTTTGATCCCTCACCATCACAAAATGTCCAAATCGGAGAAATCAATATTGAGAAATTGTGCAGACAGGTTTTCTTGACGTCATGGATGATGAATCACATTAGAATTTATACAATTACAATTCAACTAAAAAATGAAAAAAAAAAAAAAAAAGAAACAAAAAAACAAAACAAAACAAAAGACCAAAAATTTAAGTGCAAATCTTATACACAAGGAGATAATGGAATCCAGGTGTAATGATCCAGCAATTATGTGGAAGGTATTCTATAGTACGTTGGACGAGTTATGGTACCGACACCTGTAGGCTCACCACAATCGGTGGAAATTTCACAATTAATTAGTTAAAAAGGCATTTTGTTTTGAAGGCAACAAAATCAAGTAGGTGCCAGTAAGGCACCAGCCCTGCTTTGAGTCTTTTTCACATCAGTGTGAAAGTTAGTACCGTGGCCTGCACTCTAAAAAAGTGGTGGATCAGAAGTATTGAAGGTGATTCTCCTGTCCATTTCGGCCCATTTATTATAAGGAAAAAAAATATTTTTAGCCCATAATCAATTTCGTGCATCTATCATAATATTCATCTACCAAAACAATATATATGAGTGCCATAAAAATTTAAGTAATATGAAAAATAATAATAATTAATGACTATCAGGGACAGAATTACTCAAGGGCAGAGGGGGCCATCCCCCCCCCCCCCAAAAAAAACCTTTGGAAAAAAAAAAATACTAGTATGTATATTAACAAAAAGAATTTTAATTTTAGCTTTTAAATTTATATACTTGACCCTCCTTCCTCAAAAAATTTACAAACTGACCCAAGAAATCCAACAAATAGATAACAAGAAATTTTTTTAAAAAAAAGAATGCACATATCCAGATAATAAGAAAATCTTTGGACAAATCATAAATCAGGTCTAAGCAAAAACAATAACAACAAATCAATTACCCCTAGCAAAAAAAATCACAAAAATCCAAAAACCTTTACCCAATTTCTCCCTCTCACTTGAGAGCTCTATGCCCCTCTCAAATGACTCCACTCTCATAGCCATAGAGACAACTCCTATGCCAAATATTGATCGCTTCATCCACACATTAGTTAGACCTTAAAAATATTAGGACGTGTCAATTGACTTGCAAAACTCTTAATTATAAAATCCTATTATTAATTTTTTTTTAAAAGAAAAAATACAAATAATAATTAATAAATTAATGCTAATATGCAACTTTGTCAACCTCTAGTATTGATATTCCAATTTTTTAAAATCTTTGAACAAAGAACTTCAGCCCCTCCTAAGTTTGAATCCTGGTTCCGTCCCTGATGACTATACAATAAGTGTATACTAATATTTACAAAAATAAAAATAATAGTAATTCATACCTTTCAACTTTCACACTGATGTGAAAGGATTCAAAGGAGGGCTAATGCCTCATGCCTTATGCCTTAACCATACACACAAACACAGTTGAGTTCCACTGTGTTTTACATGAGGGAAACATAATGTGTAGTTTGGACTCTAGTTGTAGTGTTATGGACTCTCATAAGAAGGGTCCGGCTTCACACGTGAGAACCACCATGAGGTTTGCACCCATTGTAAGAGCCGCGAGTACTGCTCTAAGACTATAAAATAATTACTCTTGTATAAGGGATAACACAGTAGAATAATAGAAAAATATATATAATTTGTTTATTTGAATCCAAAGAAAAGTTGAAAGAAATATATATATATATATATTTATATATATATATATATATATACACCGTAAATTATTAGTATACACCTATTTATGGCAATGATATATATGGTTGGTGAATATTATGATAGATGCACAAACTTTAAGGGACATGGAGTTTGCATTTTAAATTGTAGGGATTAAAATCTTTCATTTGAAACTAAGGACCAAAAGCACATAACATATAATCTTTAGAAAAACAATGTATCTTTCACAAATAAAATAGATTTTAAAGCGTAAAATAATATGATTTATTTATCAAATGTGTTTTTGTTGTTTCACTTAGCAATAGAATCATCCAAAGATGTGGTCTGGTCTTCCCCTCCAAAGAGCTGGATCAAGCTAAATTTTGATGCTGCTATCCGTGAAGAGGAAACCACAGTTGCAGTTGTGGGAAGAGATATAGTTGGCAACCTTTTGTTGGCATGGTCAGAGAAATTTAAGAGTGGAAATTCCCTGCTAGGGGAAGCGAGAGCAGCTTGGTATGCAATGAGGTGTGTTGTGAATGAAGGATTTCAGAATATAATCTTGGAGGGAGATGCTTGGAATGTCATTGAGCTGCTGAAAAAGTCAGATGTAACCCTGCATTGGAGTATTAGGTCTATTCTAGAAGATATTTTGTTCTTTGCAAATTGTTTTTCAAATGTTGAATTTTCTTTTGTTCATAGAAAGGCACATTTGCTTGCCCAATGGACAGCTCTTGTTAAATGGTCTGGGCCGGTTCCCATCTCCAATTTGGCTTCTTATGTATTTCAGGCCTTTGTTAGAGATGGGTCCAGGCCCGATCTTTTTGTTTCTCCCTTGTATCGAGTTGAATTTTTTGAGCAATAAAGTATTTATTCAGCAAAAAAAAAAAAAAATCATCATATAAGCTCAATCTTCGCAAGTAAAGATAAATTTACTTAGAATCAAATTAATACTTAATTCAAAGAGGGAAAAAGACAAATACATTTATTAGAGAGAGAGAGAGAGAGAGAGAGAGAGAGAGAGAGAGAGAGAGAGAGAGTGTATTTTATTTTTAGACCAGAATTATGGAGCATTTTTGCATTAAGGGGTCTTTAAATGGAGCAGCGCTATGAAGGAAGACTATGCTGTTTTTGAGTTTCCTTTTACTGCTGAACTTGAGACTTTAGTTGCTAACGATAATAATGGCTTGTATTATGCTAGACTTGGTGCTGCCAGTATGGCAGCTGTAACTGTGTAATTCTCCTTTCGTTGGTTTATATCTGAATGGCCTTTTAACCAAAAAAATAAATATTTAAATGAATTAGAGCTAAAGTCAGCCCTGACCACTGGCACCTTCACCGCCTCTATTGTAATTGCATTCATTGATTACTATTACCGCCACTAGTATTTCTTTTGCGGCTAGCCTATTACCACACCATCGTCATTACCAACATCGTTACCACTAGTGTTACTACTGTCACATCACTATCACACCGCCAACAATTTTGCCACCATCTCCACTTTAGGATAATTCTGGTGCTGCAACTTGTGGCACAATTTGTGCCGCAACTTGTCATATGGGCGAGTTATGACACTAGCATTGCTCCCATCTTTATTGTCACCACATCACCATCATTGAAAGTTTATAAAAGAATGAAATTAAGTAAACTTGTTTAATTATTATTAACTAATCAATCCTGCTAATTTTTCTCTGTCTCCAAGGAAGTTTCTCTGGGGTTCCAGGAAAATTCCCTTTTGACTGTAGAACCGTTGTTCCTGTTGGGAGGAGTCACTATATCTCAAGTAAAATTTATTTTGCTTGGAGGTGGTTTTGACATTGGCATTCTGTTGCAACTCTTTTTACTTTTATCCCTTAGGCTCCGCTTGGGAGTTCATAAGGGAAGGGAATGGAATGGAATTGAATGATCATAAGAGAATGGAAATGAATGGAATGGAATGGAATGTATTTAAGTAAGGGAAAGGAATGGAAAAGAATGGAATGGAATGGAATTAAGTAACCTTGATTGGATGTTTTAAAATAAACGAATGGAAAGGAATGAAAATGAATGGAATGTAAGTAATCTTGTTTGGGAGCAACATGGAAGGAATGAAATGGAATCATTTTATGACAATATTACTATTAGACCCCTATTTTAAAATAAAGAATTGAATATACAGGGGTATTTTGGGAGTTTTAGTAAAAAAATCATTAAATCTAATTTCATTCCCTTTCATTCCTCCTAATTTCGGGGGAAATGAAAATTTGAGGTTTTAAGGGAATAGAGAGGAATGAGTGTTCCCTCCTACTCATTCCAATCTCTCCTATTTAAACTCCCAAAAAAGGGAATGAGCTTTCTATTCCTTCCATTAAAACTCCCAAACAAGGGAAGGGAAGAATATTCTAAAATGATTCTTTTCATTCCTTTCCATTCCATTTCATTCCCTCCTTCCAAGCGGAGCCTTAGTTTCTTGGAGCTAGGGAGATACGAGAGTGTTATTGAGGGTCTTAGAACATGGAAAACCTTACAAAACATTGGCAAAGTCTGTCACTAAATGCCAGGGAAGGAGAAGAACTGGGGTTGGACGATGAGCTCTCAACCAAAAACTTCACAATGGCAGCAAAATTTCTTACTAAAAGGGCACTAAACGTGGAGGCAGTGACCAAAACTTTCAGTCCGTTGTGGCGATCGGTAAAGGGGCTTGAAGTTCGAAAAATTAGTGACCATGTTCTGCTATTCACGTTTGAAAAAAAGGAAGAGGTGGAGAGGATAATGAGCAACGCCCCCTGGAGTTTTGATAAGCATCTTGTTGTGCTTCAGTGGTATGATAAAGAAGTTCCACTCCGGGCCCTAGTGTTCAACAAGATTCCGATATGGGTCCAAATACACGACGTCCCGATTAGATTCATGAACAAAATAGTGGCGGAGAAGCTCTGTGAAGTTGTAGGGGAGGTGTGTAAGAACACTGAGGAGGGAGAAACGGATGTAGGGAGTTTTTTAAGAATGAAGGTTACTATAGATATAAGCAAACCCCTGTGCAGGGGAAGAAGGATATCTCTATCACAAGGCGAGCAAAGTTGGGTGTCTTTCAAATATGAAAAACTCCCCAACATCTGCTACTGGTGTGGGTGCCTAAATCATGTGGATAGAGACTGTGACTTGTGGATAGAAAGTGAAGGAAAGCTTACAAAAGAGAATCAAGCCTACGGTGCATGGATTCGTGCAACATCTTTTGGGAAGGGAAGAAGTTCAGTCCTAAAAGTGCCGGGTTTCTATGCCGCTAAGAAAGCCCAAAAAAATCAGGTCGTAAGCGACGCTAGAGTGGTGGTGCCGCCGGTTGTTCAGGCCGACATTCAACCTCCTGTGGCGGTGCTAGTGCAAACAGAGGAAGGAGGTACTTTCCAAGGAGCATTAAATGCGAAACCCATTGTGTCAGGAGGGGCAAACTTGAACTCTGTTGTTGTTGTGATGGAAAGCCGTGATCCAGGGAAAAGCTTTGAGGATAGGTTAGGCGAAATTGACAAGGAGCTGGCGCGATTTGACAAGGGGAGTGGCGTGACTGAAGGAGCTTCTATAGAAGGAAAGTATGAGGGAAATAAGGAAGTTAGTACAGCAAGGAGGGCTGAGTTTATACAAGGGGCAGTGGAAAGTGTAGAAGCAAAAGTAGTGGAGGAGATGGTGACTACACAAGCACGTGAAGAGGAGGGCAACTTGGTAAGTGTACCTATCATCCAATCAGCTTTATGTGATATCTCTAATGTTATTGGCTCTAGGAAAAGTAGTGCTAGGGTGGAAAAAGTCAAAAGAATAAGGAAAAAAGATGGTGCACGGCTAGTTGAGAATTTCATTCCTGAGGTAGTTAAAAAAAATGCTAAAAGGCTAGCATCTGAGGGGGACCACAGTGAGTTACCTAATAAAAAGAGGTTGGTTTCTTACTCTGGTCAGGAACATGATCATTTAATGGTGGAGGCTGTGGTGCAGCCCCGCTAACAGCAATGAATATCTTAAGTTGGAATTGTCGAGGACTTGGGAACCCTCAGACAGAGCAGGAGCTTGGAGATTTAATTCGAGCTCATTCTCCCTCAATCGTGTTTGTGGCCGAAACATGGTTGAAAAAAGCTAGGCTAATTTACTTATGTGACAAGTGGAGGTTTGATGGGATGATTGAATTTTCTAGAGAGGGGAGGGGTGGAGGGGTGGTGGTTTTTTGGAAAAAAGAAGTGGATTTCTCAGTGGATACTTACTCATCGAATCATATTTATGCAGTCATTAATAAAGGGAAGGAGGGTGAGTGGAGATTCACCGGTTTCTACGATGAACCCAATACAAACAACCATTTTATCTTTTGGGCTACTTTGAAAAGACTAAAATCAAAATTCTCATTACCTTGGTTATGTGCGGGTGACTTCAATGAAATTATTCGTGCCCATGAGAAATTGGGAGGGCGGCATAGCCCAAATAGGCAAATGGAGGAGTTTAGAGATGTGTTGGATGAATGTGGGTTTCAAGACTTGGGTTATTGTGGTAACAAATTCACTTGGTGCAATGGGCATGGGGAGGGACATATGGTGTGGGAAAGACTCGATAGAGCGGTTGGTACAGCGGAGTGGCTCTTAATGTTCCCGGCCACAAAAGTGGTTCATTTGGAGTGTGGCACATCGGACCACAAGCCGATTATGATTCACTTATTAGGGATACCAAAGCAAATAAATAAACCTTAGAGGTTCGAACAAATGTGGATGAAGGATAAGGGGTGTAGAGAAGCAATTGAGGATGCATGGTCCCATGTTTATCAAGGCAATCCGATGAGTAGAGTGGAAGGGAAAGTTGATAGGTGCCGCAAAAATTTGAAGTGGTGGAGCAAAGTGGCTTTTGGTAATGTGACCCGAAGCCTTAGGGAGAAAAAGGAGTTACTAAGATTAGCCGAGGATGAGGCAATAAGGGGTGGAAGTTTTTCTCGTGTTCAAAGGTTGAAGAAAGAGATTTCAAAGCTATTGGTGAAGGAAGAGCAAATGTGGAAGCAGCGTTCTCGAGCCCTATGGCTTCAAGAAGGTGACAACAACACGAAGTACTTCCATAATAGAGCCTCTCATCGATTTAGAAGAAACCGAATTGACGCTATTGAGGATTCGAGTGGGGAGTTGTGCACGAATGAGGAGGGGATTTCTCATATATTGGTAAGTTATTACCAAAACCTCTTTACCACCTCAATTCCGAGTAGGATGGAGGAAGTCATAGCGGGTGTGCCTTGTTCTGTAACGGAGGAGATGAATAATGTGCTCTTGGGCGAGTACTCCAAGGAAGAGGTGGTCACGGCCCTAAATCAGATGGACCCTTTGAAGGCTCCGGGCCTGGATGGACTCCCTCCCTTTTTTTTCCAGCACTATTGGTCGTCTGTGGGCGAAGATATGACAGAAGCGGTGTTGAGCTTCCTCACTTCGGGTGTTATCCCTCCTTCCATAAACCGGACATTCATCACCCTTATCCCAAAGATAAAAAGTCCTACAAAAGTCTCTGAATATCGTCCTATTTCCTTATGTAATATAATTTATAAGCTTGTATTAAAGGTGATAGCAAACAGGCTTAAAGGGGCGCTACCATCGATTATTTCGGAATCATAAAGTGCCTTCCAATCGGACAAGGCAATATCCGATAACATACTGGTAGCTTTTGAGACTTTACATCATATGAAGAACCAAAAATAAAAAAAAGGGGGTTTCATGGCCTTGAAGCTCGACATGAGCAAGGTTTATGATAGGGTGGAGTGGAATTTCTTGGAGGTAACAATGTTGAAGATGGGCTTTAATGCGATGTGGGTGGCTTTGATAATGAGTTGCATAAACTCGGCTTCCTACTCAATTCTAGTGAATGGAGTTCCTAAGGGTGATATCCAGCCAACTAGGGGCATTAGGCAAGGAGATCCTCTCTCTCCTTACCTATTCTTAATTTGCTCTGAAACTTTAAATTGCCAATTGCAACAGGCAGCCAGGTCCGAAGCCATTAGGGGATTCTCACTGTGCAAAAATAGTCCGAAGATTTCTCATTTATTCTTTGCCGACGACACTCTCCTATTTTGCTGAGCAAATAAGGGTGATTTGGATGTTATTCAAGGTATTTTGGTGTTGTATGAGAAAGCCTCAGGCCAAAAGCTAAATAGAGAAAAAACCACCGTGTTCTTTAGCAAGGCTACTTCGGAGGAGAGGAAGCTTGAGATAATAGTAGCATTGGGGGTAAGCGAAGTGAAGGAATATGAGAAATATCTTGGTCTTCCGGCAGTAGTTGGGAGAAATAAAAAGGTGAGCCTCAATTTCATCAAAGAGAGAGTTTGGAATAAGCTCCAAGGTTGGAAGGAAAAGCTCCTTTCACAAGCGGGTAGGGAGGTGCTCCTAAAAGCGGTAGTTCAAGCTATACCCACCTTTGCGATAGGTTGCTTCAAACTCCCATCGGGGCTACTAAACGATATTGAGATGATGATTAGGAAATTTTGGTGGGGGCAACGGGGAAACCAACGTAAGATTCATTGGAAGAATTGGGAAACTTTGTGCAAACCAAAGGCGTTAGGAGGTATGGGCTTCAAGGATTTGGAAAAATTTAATGAGGCTATGCTCGCAAAGCAAGTGTGGAGACTATTAGTAGATCACTCTTCCCTCTTTTACCGGGTTTTTAGTGCCAAGTACTTCCCAAGTGGGTCAATTTTCGATGCAAAGGTAGCTTCGGGGTCGTATGCATGGCAAAGCATTGTAAAGGCTAGTAAGCTTGTCAAATCGGGCTGGCTATGGCGAGTTGGGAATGGCACAAAGATCAATATCTACAATGATAGGTGGCTGCCCGGGGAGGCCTCGGCTTGTGTTGTTTCACCAAAAATTGAGGAGGCGTCAAATTGGGTTGTTGCAAATCTGCTAGAGCCGGTGGGAGGAGGTTGGAATGAGCAGCTTGTGGATGACCTCTTCCTGCCTTTTGAAGCCCAAAGAATTAAGAGCATCCCTTTGTGTGTTACGAATCAAGATGACTGCGTATCATGGCCAAGGTGCAAGTCGGGTTCATACTCAGTCAAAACAGGTTACCAACTGCTGTGCGAAAACGAATTGAGCTCACTGCCTTCTAGTTCTGACTCTGATGGGGTAAAAAGATTCTGGAAGTTCATTTGGCATTTGAAGGTTCCTAACAAGGTGAAGGTGTTCACTTGGCGGGCTTGCTCAAGAGCCCTTCCAACAAAGGTAAATCTGAAAAAAAGGAAAGTGGTAGATACCTCCGTGTGTGACCAGTGAGGATGCTTGAATGAAGATGAGGTCCATGCCATTTGGGACTGTGCGCAGGTCCGTGAGGTGTGGGAGCAATCCTATGTTGATGTAAGGAACAAGTACCTGAACGTTGAGAACATGTGTGACCTCGTGAGCATTATGAAGGCTAAAGGTAAAAACATGGAGGTGTTTGTGATGACGGCGTGGCTTATCTGGCTGCAGAGAAACAAGTTGCGCACAAATGAAGCTACCCAGCCATGTTCGAAGATTGCTCTATCAGCCTCATCCCTGTTGGTCGAGTTTCAGCAAGGAAAACAGGGGTGGGTTACAGAGAAACGAGTTGGCCTGGTGCGGTGGCAGCCTCAGCCTCCGGCTGAGAATTCCATTAAAGTTAATTTCGACGGGGCGGTATTCGAGGAGGAGCAGGAAGCCGGTATTGGTGTGGTGATCCGCGACAATGAAGAGCAGGTTCTGGCGGCTCTGTCAGAAAAGGTTAGGCTACCAGCAACAGTGGAGGTCCTCGAGATGTTGGCGGCACGAAGAGCGGCTACGTTTGCAAGGGAACTTGGTTTTAGCCGGGTCTGTTTTGAAAGGGATGCGGAGTTAGTGGTGAAATGCTTGCAGTCGGGGTCGGTATCAAATGCGTTGACAGGATACTTAGTAAGAGACTTCATGTCTATAAGGGGGTACTTTCAATCCTCCTCTATCATCCATGTAAGGCGGCAGGGCAATAATGTAGCCCATGCTCTAGCTAGGGATGCTAGGTTTTCATTTCCTTTAAGGGTTTGGATGGAGGAAGTGCCTCCAAATATTTTCAGCTTTGTTGTAAAAGATTTGCAGTAGTAATGAATTTCCCCTCCCTGAGTTGGGAGGTTTCTCAAAAAAAAAAAAAAAAAAAAAAGTAAACTTGTTTAATTATTTTAAAATAATAGAATAGAAAGTAAATAACTTTGTTTGGAAGTACCATAAAAAAGAAATGAATGAAATTATTTTATGACAATATTACTATTAGACCTCAATTTTAAAATAAATTGCTAAATATATATGGATATTTTAGGAGTTTAGTAAAAATTGAATTCCATCCTATTCTTGAGAAATGAGTATTTCCTCCTATTTATTTTTTTATATGAGATAAAAATTCTATTATAATCTAATCTAAGTATAAATATGTGTGAAACTCTTTATGAAAACTTGAACCCGGCCTTTGCTCACACTCCACAAGAACTTTATATTTATAAAGTGATTATTATGCCAAAAATACACAGCAGTAAAAATCTAAATACATTCAAACTTCCAAACATTCCTTCGTTAAAACTTAGGGAATTGAATGAATATTATAAAAATAATATTTTTTTATTCATTTCCAATGAGATTCTTTATCTTCTTCCAAGCCGAATGTAAATTATTTTTACCATCATTGTTAAAGTTAAAACCATACACAATAAAAGAAGTTATTTTTTAATATTAAAAAAATTCCATTAAAAATACTATTATACGGCAAACTATTTTAACAAATAGTCAAATAGAGGTAAAAATAATTATAATAAATAAATAAATAAAAGGGCCTTTTTCTACGAGATTTGCTTCTCTCCCCTCTTGCACAACACAAGTACAACAGCCAATTTTCCAAGCTCGGCGTTCTCTCATGCCCCCTCACACCCACCTTCTCCAACAACCCCAACATGTTGCTCCACAAATCTCAATCTCACTGTATCCCTCTCTAAGCTTTCTTCTCTTCAGTCCAATCTCTCTCTCTCTCACCCTCTCAAATTCTCTCTAAGACCCTACCCTCCCCATCTCAATTTTCACTTGTCATTTAAACCCCCCCCAAAAAAAATCACAATTTTTAAACATAGTCTAGGACAACGTTATTGCTTTTCTATGCTTTTGTTGTTGTCTCAGTATTACTCTATTGTTGTTATCTGTAAAGCACTAGGAATATATTCTTATTCAGTTTTGTCATAGGTACCCATTAGTTTTTTGGTGTTCAATTCTTGGTTTTGGGTTTTGTTTTTTGTGTAATTTATGGAAATGTTGCTTAAATCGTCGATTTTTAATGCACCCACTTGCAATTCCGGCGTAAAGTCGCTGTATTTGGTGCCTTCCAATTGGCAAATGAGAATGCCGATGAAGATTTTGCAGAGAAATAATCAGTACCCATTTCGGTTAGCATTGAATTGCGTAGGTCGTTGTGGTTTTAGGAACTATATCAATTCTAGACATCGAGAAAAAGAAACTGACTTGTTTGTTGGTAGAGCTGGTTTGGAATTTGTAGGTAAAGATAGTGAGAGTTTGAGTGATGAAAATGCGGCTAGAGGGTTTGGTGGAGTGCAATAAATGTGATGGCAGCTATCATCCCTTCAGACACGTCAGGACTAACCCCCTCTCTGAAGCCCTTCCTCTATAGTGCGACCTTCTCTGGTAATGTGCCATCGACGTGGCCAAGGCTCACCTCCCTGGCCTTGCCATCTGAGGGTATGGTCTTCTCGGAATTGCCTCGGTCTCCTCGGCATCGGACATGACACATGGCACTATTACCTTATTAAGTTTTTGCATCCCACAAATACTATAGTGTCTTATTTTATTTTGTTTCTCACTTAAAAATACAATCAATATGCTTGGAACTTGGAAGGTAGTAATCTTTTTGCTAAAATACACTCGAGTGGGTATTTAGCGATTTTTAAAGGTGTGAAAGGCATTTCGGATTTTAATGAAATGTGTAAACTTGCCTCCACTCTCACTTACAAAAATGATTTTTATGGAAAATAAGGTGTTATCGATATATAGTCAATCTTTCCATGATTTACTATTATCATCAACTTGAACTCCATCGATAAATGGGGATTAACCAACCTAAATATTCTGAAACCAAGATAGAATAAAAAGTCTTCTGGGTTCAAGAAATTATGGCGCACCAACCATAGAAATTTCCAACAGTAATAATCTTTACGCTAATTTCTTCTCAAAGATCATTGAATAAGAAGGCTTATAAGCCAGTTTCAGAGTCAAGTTTGAAACTTGCTTATAAGAATGTAATGTGCAATTTCTTGAAATTTTAGATTAGAATGAATTATTTGGAATGTGTTAGAAAAAGGAAAAGTTGTGAACTCAAGCCCCACAAGTTGAATGTTGAGACTTTTTAAGACATGTTGAGACTTTTTGTGATTTTATTGTTTAATGAAGTTGCAATAGTGCTTAACAAATTTGTTTTTATAATATGAAAATATATTATAAAATTTAGATGAAAATTTCACAAATAAAAAGGAAATTAAAAAAATGCGTAAATGCACTTTTAGTCTTTATATTTTGATTTTTTTTCATTTTAGTCCCTACATTTTATTTTTACAATTTTTAGTCCCTAAACCAATTAACGCCCTTCATTTAAGTCCTTGAAGCACTATTCCGTCACCAAACTAACGGGAAAACTAACGAATCAATAAAATAATATTTTTTTTTACATGTTGGTCAATAAACAAAGGGCTGCAGAAATTATTATTGTTCATGGGTTGATCTTAAACTCAGCTTTGTCATCTCGATACCCTTTCAATAGTATATCCACAAAATCTTCATTCTCAACATTAGGGTTCTCTTCATGCTGCTTCAACATCCTCTCTAAAATCTCATCGTACCTTAAAATCACATCTATAGCCTGCTTTCCATAAAACCAAAAAGCCAAAAATCTCAGTGGCCCCAACACATCCCCAAAAGATACCTTTGCACTAACCTCTGTGGTCTCCTTCACCAACTGCCTGATCCTCTCAGCATCATCATTGTCATCTGAACACCTTACGCTCATGACCACCCTACAAGTAGAATTGTTTGTTAACTTCATCAACTCAGAACTCATGTCAAGGACCTGTTTTTTCTTAGCATTCTCTACACTTTATGCAAAAACCGAATCGTTTCTTCGCGTCGGATATCACGTGATTTTTCAACCTGATGGGCAGAGAGTAATTCATTCTTGCAAAGCTTTTTGAAAAACCTCCAGCAATCACCATATGGAGCTACGAAAATTCCATAGTTTTTATATGGTAATTTATCAACAAAAGCGAGACTTGGCCGATTTGCAAATACAAGGTCATTGGTTTTAAATATTTCGGTGGACATGGAGACTGTTGAAATTGAAAGGCACCTGGAAGCGCCAAGCCGGAGATAGAGGAGAGGGCCATATTTGTTGGAAAGGTTGTGGAAGGATTGGAATAAGGATGGACCAAGAAGGTGGAGATGACCAATGATTGGGAGGGCTGGTGGGCTTGGAGGGAGATTTAGAGGTGTCTTTGTCTTGAACAAGGACTTGAGTAAAAGGGTTGAGAGGAAATAAAGGAGGAAACACAGGAAGTAATATTGGGTATCAGTAATCGTGGCAATATTGAGTAGTCTATGCATGGCCATGTTTATGTAAGTAAAACTAAACTCCCAACCATAGAACATAAGTTGCATGCTATAACCTCAAGTTTAGAGGGAGCTTTATAATTGATCCATGGAAGCTTTGTTGACATTGTTTAATGATTGCTTTATAATGAATAGCACTACCTTTCACATCGATCTACTAGCTCATTACGTTTTATCAGTACCTACATTGAAGTTCTGAAGTAAATATCTTCATTATTGCATCAAATCTTTTTGAAGATGACAATGAAAAATTAAGAATGCTAAAAATAAATAAAGAATTGTTAACCGGGTAAACTTGCCAACCTGGAGAAATAGTTTTGATTATATTGTAGCCAATCTCTTCATCTCCCTTATTTTCGATGTTCTCCTTCAATTCTTTTGCCTTCCTCTTTGTAGTTTTCTTTTTCAAGCCTCCCATTCGTGTCTCTCTTCACTTCTACACCTGCACCTAACGCCTCCACTAGCCTAGCAATCACTGGCTGATCAAGATGCATTGGCATGGCTATAATTGGAACCCCAAACTTCATGACATCACAGAACTCCATCCACAATGACTCACAAACCCACCAATGCTAGAGTGCTTTAAAATCGTTTTTTGTGGTGCCCAATCCATCCCTCCACAACCATTCCCCTATCTCCAACCCTATCAAGAAAACATTTTGGAAGTGCCAAATGCAGATTGACTTTCTCACCTCGAGGAAATCTCACTACCCCTATGAAGTTTACCACACAAAACAAAACTCAGTTATTTTATTGACCAACGTGTAAAAAAAATTATTATTTTATTAATCCATCAATTTCTCCATTAGTTTGGTGACAGAATGGTGCTTCAAGGACTTAAATGAAGGGCATTAATTGGTTTATGGACTAAAAGTGGTAAAAATAAAATGAAGGGACTAAAATGGAAAAAAGTCAAAATGTAAGGACTAAAAGTACATTTATGCCTTAAAAAAAAAGTTAGATAATGAAATAAATAACATAAGAGAAAGATAATAATTCAATAAATATAGTGATGGTATAAATATATAATATGTAGGGGTATTGGGCCCAGGAGCTCATTATTCATATATATATTGGGCCTAAAGCCCAAGCCGAGGATAAGGAGTCGCCCGAGGAGGGGTAAACATTGTCAAGGGAGTCTGTGTTAGTAGAGGAAGAAGTTAGTTTTGATCATAATGGCCTAGGAGGTGGGGCCGAGGATGAGTACCTCCTCGGCTAACCAAAGCCGAGGTCCGTAAAGGTAGTCTGCCATCCGAGGGAATGATCCAGGAAGTTCAGTTGGCATGGATAAGCATCGCAGAAACAAAGGACAGAGGGGAGTCCTAAAATATCTAAGGAGAAAGTTGCTACCACCGCATTAAATGCTCTACAGCTAACTCTCTGGCCGCATTAATGTGAATGTGATACCTGAACAGTGGTTTTCAACCTTACAGCTACTACCTAAAGACTTCAGAAAGGAGCTGATGGGACAAGTATCAAGCACCAACCATCTAGCCTGCATGTGGAGGGTAAGGATGAAAGAAGAAGAGAGTATAAAAGAAGAAGGAAGCAATGGTAAGGGAGATCGGAAATTTGTAAGAGAAAGCACTGTAGCAGCTTGAACCATATATGTAACCATTTTCAATCAATATATACGAGAACATACCTCCTCGGATTGTGCCGAGGAACAATTTACTTAGATAACTCCAGTCCATTTCTGTTTGATTATCTTTTAGAATCTATTCTAACTGTTACCCCATTCATTAGAGTCTAGTTTTCCAACCCACTCTCTACAAATTCATTGTATTGGGCTTATTAGGCTTGGATCCAATCATATTTTGGATCAAGGATCCAAAACACGTCCTTACAATTGGCACCGTTTGTGGGAAATAACTTGTGTGATAGTGAGTACAACGATTAACTATGGTAGGATCAAGTCCCCATCAGGAAGAGTCCACGGGGTCCTAACTACAAGATAATTTCCTTAATCTTGAATACAGGAGAGATCGAGAAGGTAGCGTGCACACTACACATACAAGTAGAAGCCACTCTCGAGTTGGAAGTTACGTCTCTCAAGAGCAGAATAGCAGAGCCATGCAACTGGAGATAGGCCATTTAAAGAAGAAGTTGTGCCATGCACGGCAAAAGCAAACCCCCTCAACTCTGACGTTTCCTCTGAGATGGAGAGAATGCTAGTTATAGACGAAGGTCAAGAACCCCACCCAACGAGTCTTTCTCCTACGATAAAGAGCACTATCACAAATGTAGGTATAAGAGCCCGCCTCGCAAAGGCCTAGGAAACGGCACTATGAGCAAGGCATTGAACCAGATTTCCAAGTTGCCCTTTACGCGCAAGATTGAAGGGGCAAGACTTCCTTAGCGATTCAATCAGCCAACGTTCATCATCTACAATGGTCGAACGGATCCTGTGGAGCATGTGAGCCATTTCAACCAGAGAATGGTTGTCCATTCCAAGAACAAGGCCTTGATGTGTAAGGTATTCCCATCTAGTCTAGGACCCGTGGCGATGAGATGGTTTGATGGCCTAGGGGCAGGTTCCATAAATTCTTTTAAGGGGCTCACCAAAGCATTTGGATCTCGTTTTATTACTTGTAGCAGGGTTCCTCGGCCATTGGATTCCTTACTGTCCTTATCCATGCGAGAGGGGGAGACCCTGAAAACATACTCGGATAGATACTAGGAGATGTTCAATGAGATAGATGGTGACTTTGATGACGTGACCATCAGTACTTTCAAGGTCGACCTCCCAGTCGAGCACGGTTTAAGGAAGTCTTTAACTGGAAAACCTGTCACCAATGTGCACCAACTCATGGACCGGATTGATAAGTATAAGAGGGTTAAGGAAGACCAATAGCAGGGGAAAGGAAAGGCTAAGGTTATCCCTCAAGAGATGAGGGATTTCAGGTCGGACTAGTACTACAGCAACCGACCTCGGAGGGACTTTGCTGGGCAATCAGGGTCTGCCAGTACTCAGGTGGTTAATGCGGTGTTCTGAGAACCGGTGTACTAGGTTCTGGAAAAAATTAAGAATGAGCCGTTCTTCAAATGGCCAAATAAGATAGCAGGAAACCCCTTGAGGCGCAATCAGAGCCTTTATTGCCAATACCATCAGGACCAAGGACACACCACAGAGGACTGTAGAAATTTGTGGGATCATCTAGATTAGCTGGTCCAACAAGGAAAACTGAAGTAGTTTTTGCATCATTCCAGTGGTCAGCAAGGCCAAGCAAATTCAGAACCCCGGAGAGATGCTTCTTCAAGACCTTTCTTAGGCACGATAAATGTCATCTTTGCTGCTCCAGGGAGGACCGGTTCTTGTCCCTCTAGAGTGATGTTTATGGCTCGGCTATTCGCCGAGGACACTAATTCGAAGCCGAAGAAGGCTAGAGTGGATATCCAACCGGCACAAAGTTTTTGGACGAGGACAAGATTGGAACCATTTAGCCACACGACGATGCTTTGGTGGTCACACTCAGGATTGGGGGGTATGACATGAAAAGGGTGATAGTGGACTAGGGCAGTGGTGTTGAGATCATGTACCCCGATTTGTACAAGAGGCTGAACTTAAGACCCAAGGACTTAACAGCCTACGATTCTCCTTTGGTGAGTTTTGATGGGAAGGTTGTCATCCCGAGGGATCAGATTAGACTACCTATACAGGTTGATTCAGAAGTGGTGGAGGTGGATTTCATCGTAGTGAACGTTTATTCCCCCTACACTGTCATTGTGGCCAAACCCTGGCTTCATGCCCTAGGAGCTGTCTCTTCTACTCTGCACCAGAAGGTGAAATATTCGTCAAGGGGCGAGATTAAAGAGATTGTTGGGAGTCAGTCCACGGCTAGGCAGTGCCTGGTGGCTGCCATCTTACATTAGCCCGAAGCTGAGTCCTCAGCCTCTGCTGAAAGAGACTTATAGCAATCAAAAACTCCAGTGTTGCCTGTCAATGGACCAGCCGAGGAGGTGAAATGTGAAGACTTAGAAAAAGTTGTTGTAGGCGACGATTCGGAGAAGTTTTTTCAGGTCAGGGCTCAGCTGCCTCCTCAAGAAAATAAGGAGTTGATAGAATTTCTCAGGGAAAATGCTAATGTGTTCACATGGAACGCTTACGAGGCTCCGGGGGTGGATCCGAGCTTCATCTGTCATCATCTAAATGTTAATTAATCTGTTACCCCCAAAAAGTAACCATCTCAGCGCTCATCCAATGAGCATTCTGATGCTGTCAAAGATGAGGTGACAAAGTTTAAACAAGCTGGGGCCATTAAGGATGTGTTCTACCTTGAATGGCTAGCCAACACTATGGTAGTGAAGAAGAAAAATGAGAAGTGGCGAGTGTGTGTGGATTTCACAGACTTAAACAAAGCCTGTCCAAAAGATCCCTTCCCCATGCCTCGGATACACCAATTAGTGGATGCAACTATAGGTCATCCTCGGATGAGTTTATTAGATGCCTTCTAGGGATACCATCAGATACCACTAGTCTTGGATGATCAGGAGAAGACAGCTTTTGTCACTCCCACCGGAAACTACCACTACAAAGTGATGCCCTTTGGTTTGAAAAATGCAGGGTCTACCTATCAAAGGATGATGACTAGGATGTTTGAACCACAGTTGGGCAAGAGTATTGAGGTCTATATAGACGATATGGTGGTGAAGAGTAAGGTGGTGTCCGAACATGTGGGAGACCTCGAGAACATTTTTGAAATTTTGAGGAAACACAAGTTGCGCCTTAATGCTTCCAAATGCTCTTTTGGTGTGGGATCAGGCAAGTTTCTGGGCTACATGGTAACTCACCAGGCAATTGAGGTTAACCCCAATCAGATTAAGGCAATTAACGGTTTACAACCATCTCGGAATCCCAAGGAAGTCCAGAAGCTAACCGGAATGACTGCTGCCTTGAACCGGTTTATCTCTCGGTCAGCGGATAGATGTAGACCCTTCTTCCTGTTAATGAATAAGTGGAAGGGATTTGAGTGGACTGAGGAGTGTGCTTTAGCATTCCAGCAGCTTATGGAATATCTCTCTCGACCACCTATCATGTCCAGTCCTGAGGTGGATGAGGTCTTGTTTGCCTATGTTGCTGTGGCCCTTCATACTGTAAGCTTGGTGTTGGTACGAGTTGATAATGGCATACAAAAGCCAATTTATTATGTGAGCAAGTCATTACATGAGGCCGAGGTCCATTATCTACCACTGGAGAAGGCTATTTTGGCGGTGGTACATGCTACACATAAACTCCCCCACTACTTCCAAGCACACATAGTTGTTGCTCTAACTTAGCTTCCGCTCAAATCTCTGCTTCGAAGTGCTGATTACACGGGGAGGATTGTTAAATGGGGCACAATCCTAGGAGCTTTTGATATCAAATACATGCCCCGTACCTCTGTTAAGGGTCAAGTCCTCGCAAATCTGGTAGCCGAGTTTGCTGAATCCCCATTAGAAGTAAAAGCAAAAAAGCAAGGCATGGATGGAAAATCAGTTGGCGCGATCTCCCTACAAAATCCTTTATCCTAGAGAGTATACGTTGATGGTGCAGCAAATCAAAAGGGATTTGGAGTGGGGCTAGTTCTAGTATCCCCCGAGAAGATTACCATAGAGAAATCATTGAGACTGGACTTTTCAGCCACAAACAATGAGGCTGAATATGAGGCTCTGTTGGTGGGAATGGCCATGGTGCAAAAAATGGGCAGAAAGGCAATAGAGATATTCTCAGATTCAAGATTGGTTGTAGGCCAGGTGAAGGGGGAGTTAAAAGCCAAAGATGTGAGAATGCAGGAATATTTGAATCAGGTTAGGCACTTGCAATTAAAATTTGAATCTTTTAACTTATTACGTATCCCTAGGAGTGGAAACACACATGCAGACTCCCTGGCCACTCTTGCAACATCATCAGTACACGATTTACCTCAGGTCATACTTGTTGAAGACTTGTACAAGCCTACTGGAGTAAAGAGGAACATAGTCCAAATCCATCAAGCCAAAGTAGGGCCCAGCTGGATGGATCTTATAGTGCTGTTCCTCAAAGAGGATATCTTACTCGAGGAAAGGTCAGAAGCTGAAAAGGTGTGAAGAAAGGCTCCTCAGTTTTGGCTGTCCGAGGACCAAAAATTGTATAAGCGCTCCTTTTTCTAGGCCGTACTTACTATGTATACATCCTGAAGTATCAGAGCTACTCCTTGAGGAGCTACATGAAGGGATTTGTGGGAGCCATACAGGAGGCAGATCTTTGTCTCACCGAGCCCTCACTCAGGGATACTAGTGGTCGGGCATGCAAAAGGAAGCACAAGAATATATGAAGAAGTGTGACCAATGCTAAAGATTTGCACCAAACATCCACCAACTGGGAGGAGTCCTTAATCCTCTGTCCAGCCCTTGGTCATTCGCTCAGTGGGACTTGGATATTGTAGGTCCTTTTCCTAAGGCCGTAGGGAATAAGAGGTATCTGCTGGTCGGCACAGATTACTTCACCAAGTAAGTTGAAGCTGAACCATTGGCTAACATTAGGGACGTGGATGCCAAGAGATTTGTTTGGAAGAATATTATAACTCGGTTTGAGGTCCCTCATACCCTTATCACGAACAACGGCCTATAGTTTGATAGCAAGGCCTTCCGGAGATACTGTTGTGACTTAGGGATTACGAATAGATATTCCACCCCTGCTTACCCCCAAGGGAATGGACAGGCCGAGGCTGTCAATAAAGTCATAGTGAATGGACTTAAGAAAAGGTTGGATGATGTGAACGGAAAATGGGTGGAAGAGTTGTCACACGTCCTTTGGACATATCAGACTACGCCTCGCAGGTCAACAGGAGAGACACCATTTTCAATGACGTATGGGGCCGAGGCCGTTATTCCTTTGGAGATTGGATTCCCAACACTGAGGACGAGTTATTTCACTCCGAGCAACAATGATGAGCTATTAGGGAAGAGCCTAGACTTAATTGAGGAACGAAGAGAAAATGCAATGGTCCAATTGGCCAATTATCAACACAAGCTCAAGCAAGGGTATGATGCCAATGTGAAGCTGACTAGCACCAGGAGATTTGGTGTTAAGAAAAGTTTTGGGTATTGTTAAGAACCCAGCTTGGGGAAAGCTGGGGCCTAACTAGGAAGGACCGTATTGCATCACTTCAGTGGCAGGAATAGGCGCATATTATCTGGAAGATCTAGATGAAAATACTGTACTCCGTCCCTAAAATGTAAACAACCTGAAAATGTATTATTATTAATGAAAGCAGTTTTTGCCATATTTTTGGTTTATCATATTATTTGTCATGCGTTTTATTATTTGTTGAATATCAAACAAAACCTTGGTCATACCTGGCTCCCCGAGCCACATACCTTGGGTAAATTGATATTCTATGACATCTATCTAAGTATTAAACAGAACCTTAGCTATGCCTGGATCCTCAGACCACATGTTTTGGGTAAATTAATACTTACTGACATCTATCTAAGTATTAAACAGAACCTTAGCTATGCTTGGATCCTCGGACCACATGCTTTGGGTAAATAAATACTTACTAATATCTATCTAAGTATTAAATAGAACCTTAGCTATGCCTGGAACCTCGGACCACATGTTTTGGGTAAATTAATACTTACTAACATCCATCTAAGTATTAAACAGAACCTTAGCTATGCTTGGATTCTCGAACCACATGCTTTGAATAAATTAATACTTACTGACATCTATCTAAGTATTAAACAGAACCTTAGTTATGCCTAGATCCCTGGACCACATGCTTTGGGTAAATTAATACTTACTGACATCCATCTAAGTATTAAACAGAACTTTAACTATGCCTAACTCCTCGGACCACATGCCTTGTATAAATTGATGTTTTTCAGCATTTTTATATAAGTATTAAACCGGATCTAGGTTATTTTTTGGTTCTCAGATCACATGCCTTGGAGGATCCTACAACAGAGACATAAACAAATGGAGGTTCATGAGCATCACTTAAAGCATTTTTAAGTATATTAAACGTATCTATTATCTGGACAACATCTGAGTATTTCCTTAAGGTCAGCAAGCTTATTAAGAATGATGTAGTTAAACATTCGGTTGTGATGTATGGACTTTGAAGTCAAAGTCATGTTTTAATAATGTTGTGAACTTAATAGTTTTTAATCTGTTTTGTTAATCAGTTGGGAAGGTGTGGAAATTACATTACCCCTTATGCAGGTAACTAAGTGAGGTCATATCTCATTGCTATGATTAATCAAGTATTAATTAAAGCAAAAATTGTATAAGTAAAATGCATAATTTTCACAAATTTAAAGGAAATACATATATTTCATTACAAAAGAAGGCAATTTCATTACAAAAGATCTGATTACATTGCAAGTAAAAACAAAAAACAAAAACAAAAACAATTAAAAAGTAGAAGAAGGACAATTCAAGACTTCATCATTATCACGAGCTTGTCCTTGGGAGTCTTAGCAGGTTGAGTGTTGGCTGCGGTGGAGGATATCACTTCTTTACCCTTTGGATCTTCCTTGGTAGGGATGGGAAGGGTTACCAAAACCAGTTCATAACCCTGTGAGGCCACCCCATCCTTAGAAGTGTCCTTAGGCACGTCCGAGGACTTTGCCATCTCGGAGGGGGCTTCCTACTCCTTGGCCTGCTATTCTCCTTTCTGCGGATCGCTGGGAGGGGGAGGATCCTTGGACAGGGCCTCTTCAGTAGGGCTGGCAACATTGGGGGCTGTGTTATTCGGGGAAGATGAGGGGCCCGAAGTCCAAATGGCAGGTGGGTAGTATTCATTTTCTGCCCTCCTGAGTGTCGAGGAGGCCTCAACCCCTGCCTAGTTGAGAGTCTCGTTCCACACCTGGAGGCAGTACACTCTACACACCCCCATGACTTCAGACCTGAAGGCTTCTTCAGTTTCAGCTACCCCCACGTTGTAGCCGTCCTGCTCAGCCTGGTCCTTGGCTCTTTTAGCCTCCTCTAGCTTTTTCATCAAAGTCTTGTTTTGCTCCCTAGCATTGGTGAGGTCAAGCTCAGCCTAGCGGAGCTACTTACGTTGTGTCTTAACTTGTCTCTCCGCCCCCTCCAGTGCAGCTGCTGCACTCTTTCTCTCGTTCTCAGACTAAGAGAGTTCGACCTTCAATTCCTTCAGGCTCTTCTCAGCCATGTGGAAGGCCTCCACCACAGCTATCCTCCTTCTTTCCTCACTCTTGTATTGCCGGTGAGAGTAGTCCACAAGCTCCTCGGCCCTAAAGGCAGCTTGGACAGCCTATGTAGGAAACACAGTGAAAAAGTAAAAAGAGAAGGAAGAAGAAAAAATGATAGCAGGTAAATAAATAATGAATGTCAAACTTGACTTACCTTGTCTAGGTTTCTCTTCAGACCTAGAAACACCTCGTGGGTCCTCAAGGTCCTCAGCTCGGTCATATCATTGGGTAGTAGCAGAGCCTGCTCCACAACATCTACTACATACCCAGCCTTCCCTTGCTGGGGATCCCTGATGGATGCATTTGCCAGGAAAGGGGACCTATCTAACACCAAGGCTGGATTCCAGTTGGGAACCTTCGTGCGAAGGTCACGCCCTCTATCTCTAGGAGTGACCTCAATCTGAGACCTGGATTGGTTGGTCCTGGCTACCTTAGCTCCTCTCTGAGGCTTAGTTTCCTTGGAGGAAACGTCCTTGCCTTCTTCTATCACTTCTTTTCCTTTGGCTCCCTCTTCCTCTTCTTGTCTGCAGCCTCCTGCTGGGTGTTATGGGGAGTAGGAAGAGGAGGGAGTTTAGCTTGGCTGGCAGCCTCGCGCGCCTTGTTCCCGACTTGGGACTCCATCATCTCCAGCAAGCTACCCCGAGGTCTGCGTTGGATACCCATCTCGTTTGGTAAAGATGTAGTTCCTAGAGAAAGCTGGCCGAGATCACCAATTGTAGTCTCAAGAGACAAGGGATGATCAAAAACCTCGTACAAGTCCTCTGAATCCGAGACGTCTACTATCTCCTTTTCCTTTTCTTCTTCTTCTTCGTCTTCCTTCTTGTTGATGGGTTGAGAGGAGGTAGCTTCACCAGTTGTGTGTTGAAGTAGGGAGACTACCTTGGGGATGCCTTCTGGAATGGGTTGAGTGAAGAGAGCGCCCTCTGGGATTGGAGTGCCCTCGGGAAGGAGAAAACTCGAGACGGGTACACTTATCCGATGAAGGCAGGGGTCTTTGGCTTTTATGACATATTTAGGCGCTTGGAAGCTGGACAAGATCGGCGTGTATCCTAGGATCAGGTGAGCCACTCGTAACTGACCATCCTTGTTCACAAACACCTCGACCCGAAGGATTTTGTCTAGGCTATCCTTGTTGACCAAGTTGAAATTCGGCTCGGCAGCGTGTATATCTGCAAAATCATCACAGAAACAAAAGAAAAGCCGTCAGAATCAGAAATAATATTAATCAGAGGAAGGGGGGTAACTTTAAAACAATCTTCCTAAACCTAGAGCCCCACCTGGTTGCCCCTCTCTTGTCAAGCAAAGGAGGCCATTGTGCCACTCCCCTGACACGATCATGAAATCTTTATTCAGCCCCTTGTTGGATTCAGGGAGGCATTAAATAAGCCTAACTTTAAGGTACCTTGATTTTAGGTAGTACCCCTACCCATTTAGATGGTGAAGGTTATAAACCCAGTTGACGTCGTGGTGGGTCAGCCCTAGGCCCATTTTTTTATTAAAGGCGTCTACACTCCCTAGTATTCTGAACATATTTGGAGCACATTGGGTGGGAGTTAACCTATGAGCCCTAAAGTAATCCTTAGTAACGATACCAATGGGAATCCTCATCCCACCCTGTATGAAGGCAATCATTGGGATCACCACTTCTCCCTCCTGCCTTCTTTCATGCCACTCACCCTTCTTACAATACCTAATAAACACCCCTGGTGAGATCCTATACAAAGCCCTAAAGCTCTCTATTCCTTCCTTAAAATCTACAAGACTTTTAAATCAACTCATTTCTAGAAAGGTTTTGGGGAACTAAGAAGATTGAGAGAAGAAAATGGGGCTGAGGAGAGGAAAAGTACAAAGAATAGAAAAATATATGGAAAAACAAAGTATAAAGATTCGTGAAGACTTATAGAAATAAGGAAAGTGTCCTCGGACAGGCTTTTGGTATTTGTATAGGCACGAGTAAGTTAAAGAAAGTTGGCAGATTCAGTGTATGTGTGCTAAAAGCTAAGTGAATGCTAGAATGAGATGGGAGATTGATTTGAGTAGGTATTTATATCAAAGAGAAAGCTACAAGCGGGAAAATTCCCGCCCATGTTCCAACAGAATCCTCAACCGTTGGATCCGTATCGCATCGAAGAACGTGGGGGAGAAGGAGCTGCAAAAATTTAATGAAGGCACGTCTCGGATGCCGAAGCGTCAGGAGCGTGCCTTGGGCAGTTAAAAAGGCGCCTGCGCAATCAAAAGGTGAGACATGATAAGCACGGACTAGCTAAGGCGACATCGAAATCCTCATTTCTTCTCGAGGAGCCAGAAAGAAGAATCTCGAGGGGCTATTGTAGGGGTATTGGACCCAGGAGCTCATTATCCATATATATATATATATATTGGGCCTAAGGTCCAAGCCGAGGATAAGGGGGCGCCCGAGGAGGGGTAAACATTGTCAAGGAAGTCCGTGTTAGTAGAGGAAGAAGTTAGTTTTGATTATAATAGCCCAGGAGGTTGGGCTGAGGATGAGTGCCTCCTCGGCTAACCAAAGCCGAGGTCCGTAGAGGTAGTCTGCCGTTCGAGGGAATGATCCAGGAAGTTCAGTTGGCATGGATAAACATCGTAGTTACAAAGGACAGAGGGGAGTCCTAAAATATCTAAGGTGAAAACTACTACCACCGCATTAAATACTCTGCAGCTAACTCTCTGGCCACATTAATGTGGAGGTGAAACCTAAACAGTGGTTTTCAGCCTTACAGCTACTACCTAAAGACTTCAGGAAGGGGCTGATGGGACAAGTATCAAGCCCCAACCATCTGGTTTGCACGTGGAGGGTAAAGATGAAAGAAGAAGATAGTATAAAAGAAGAAGGAAGCAATGGTAAAGGAGATCGTAAATTTGTAAGAGAAAGCACTGTAGCAGCTTGAACCATATCTGTAACCATTTTCAATCAATATATACTAGAACATACCTCCTCGGATTGTGCCGAGGACAAATTTACTTAGATAACTCCAGTCCATTTCTATTTGATTATCTTTTAAAATTCATTCTAACTGTTACCCCATTCATTAGAGCCTAGTTTTCTAACTCACTCTCTACAAATTTATTGTATTGAGCTTTTTGGGCTTGGATCCAATCATATTTTGGATCAAGGATCCAAAACGTGTCCTTACATAATACATTTTGATTATATAAAAATTGTTTTATCTTTTCAAAACGAACATTTCACTTAAAACATTTACTAACAATACTTGTTACCATTTTTTGGGATTTTTTAAATTAAAACTGATAAAATCTTATTTAAGATAAATTATGGCATAGATTAAGTGATTAATCATATTATCAATTGAAAATATAATGAAAGAAAATTTTTAATACAATACTTAATTAGTAATTTTGTATATAATATTTTGAATAAAATATAAAAATTTAGAAAATAATTTAATTTTATATATAAAAAAGACTTAACTTAGAGTTGATTGTTAAATCTCAAATTATATTGAACCAATGTGGGAGTAACTTTTCTAATCATAGATACTAAAGTGTCCTATTTAATTTTCTTTCTCTATTAAAAATACAATCAATATGCTTGGAATGCAGTATTCATTTTGCTTACATATACCCGAGTGGGTATTTAGCGATTTTTTATAGGTGTGAAAGGCATTTTGAATTTTAATGAACTTGGTAAACTTGCCTCGACTGTCACTTAAAGAATTTTTTTTTTTTTTTTTCACAAAAATTGTTGGGAAATTTAGACCTCAATTGATAGAATTAATAAGTTTTAAACCCAAGTTGTTAATTAGATTAATTATGAATAAACCTTGTTAAAACAAACAAACATCAATATCATGTCAATAATGAATGCAGCGGAAAAATAAATAAGACAAGATATGATGACCTAGGAAAACCAATATAACAAACTAGTTTCACAGTAAAAAACCTGGGGGGAAACCTTCCCGAAAAGTAATTCACTATAGTAAAGAGAAGTTTCAAATCTAATACAAAACCTTTGTCCCTAGACTCTACAATCCCCGTAGATGAACTCACAACAGAAACCTTCTACCACTTCAAAACCTCTGAACTCTCCAAAATATGAATGCCACCCTTTGATGATGCACGAATCCTAGTACGTGACTAACCAATTGCGCGGATCCTAGTACGCGACTTCAATCACCAAATAGAAGAAGATGTTGGCTGCAAAGTTCTTCACTTCATCAACAATGAAGATCAAGAAGCACTTGGTTACAAAACCCTAAGGCGCAAAGACGCAGTAGCTTCTTTCAGAGAGAATAAGGCATCGGTTATCTTTTGCATTCGATCTCCTTGTATTCTCTTATGTGACGGCCTTTACAATAAGCCTTATATAGGTCTAGGGTTGTGAGAAAAGAAACCCTACACATACATGTTAGCATGGCCCGAAAATCAAATCTAAAAATCTGAATTCCCGTAACCTCAATCGATCGGGAGGTGTCTAGGAGGTGTCGAGCTTTAAAGTTCGACAAATACAGCTATCGAGAAGCTATCGAGGAGACATGAGCTTTCTCGATCAATCCATCAGCTATCGAGAGGTGTCGAGATTGCGATAACAATCAACTGAAGAGCTCGATAGATAGCCTAGCTGTCGAGAGGTGTCGAGAAGCTGTCGAGATATCTATCCGCAAGTGTCGAGCTATCTGTCCAGCTTTAATGAACAGTTTTTCTTCACTTGTTTCTTGGTTCAATCTTCATGGCTTTAATACTAGACTTGAACAATATGTTTCTTGAAGTATTAAACACATCCTAGATCTACCCAAATACAAGTAAAGTGCGTTTTGTCAAAAGATTAGCCAATTACATAAAATATGTCCTTAACAATCTCCCCCTTTGGCAATCCGTGACAAAACCACAACAAACAAATGAACATATGAGAGAAGTCATAAAACACTCAACCCATATTCACTTGTTGAATACAATAAAATCTATCATAACACAAACTCTTGAAAAACTTTGCAAGAAGAGAGTTCATGGCATGGAAGACTTTGACAACCTATATTTCTGAAACACTTTAAACAAAACTCATCAAGGCATCTTAGTGTGAAACAGAAATAATAAGATTGCATACAATAATAAGAAGCATGTGCATAAAGAGAGAAAATAAACAACACATGTAAAGGTAGGTAAAAGAAACATACATCAACATATAAAGAAGATAAGTACAATGTATGTCAATAATGGTCACAAGACCGGTGTACAAGAAGAAGGAGGTAAGCACTCCCCCTAACAAGATGAAACACATCTCCCCCTTACAGAGGCATGTATTTCTCCCCCTAACATGTAGAATCTTAAAAAAAGAAACCACATCACAATTTCTCCCCATTTTTGTCATAATTGACAAAGGGTACAAGAAGCTAGAAAGCTTCACCCGAGAAACATAAAGATGATCAAGGATGATCAAGGGAGTACAAAGAATCCATAAAAATGCATGAATGTAATGAAACAAGATGCTATGGATGACAAGATAATAGAAGGATGCAAAACATGTGAAAAACAAATCTCTCAACAAGAAAAATGTTAAGCACATAGATCCCAAAACACACACACACACACTAAACAAGTCTAACTAATTTTATATTTCAAAAACAAGTCAAGACAGTTTAGTGAGCATACATTAACACATATAAAACCTTGTGATGGTCAAATCACATTGTACCTGCACATGTATCAAGAGTAGCAAAGAATATTGCGTGTTGTGTGTGAAAAACATCGCAAGATTGCATAAGTGTATACAAGTTATGACAATTTGAGATATGAGAAAATCACTTTAACTCACATACAATCATAACTGTTTGATGGAGACTATCACCTTCGAGGTACATCCTATAACTCCCACATCTCCTAGAATACACGCTTGCAATCAAATTTAAAGCATTTTTGATCTTTTTGCTTTTCATTTTCTTTGCATATTTTATTTAAGTAAATCATGCATGGGCATATAAGAAAGAGAAAAGAAAATACCCAATGATGGTAAGCATATGACATTCCAATTTTGCTATACCGAAGCACACAAATGTCATTGACACTGCACTTTTGCAATGCCGAAGCATATAAGTGTCATATTATGATTGGCGGGCAACAGTGGTGAGATGATTATTTATGCCTTTCTCTTAGGATTTTCTAGTCCTACACGTCAAAAAGAGTGATACGAGTGTTAAGTACAAGAGATAACTTAATCTTACTCATCACAGACAAGAGTCACAAATCTCACTTGCTTAGTTATGCATAGAGATGCTCATCTAAGTTATAAAAGATACAAAGTTTAGAAAACTTTGTTTCAATGGCCATCCAAGATACACAAGTACCAATGTACACAAACACACACTGTTTTTGTATTTTTTTTTTTCCTTTTTACTTTTATTTTGAAAACAAAACAAAATAAAAACTAAACAACCAAACAAAAACAGATAAACACCATGAAAGCATGAAAGAAAGATGCATATGCATGAAGGCATGATAAAAAGATGCAGACGCATGAAAGCATGATTCCAAAAGCAGATAAAAAATCAAGTAAAGAAAGTCCTACTTTAGATAGAAAGAATTAAAGTAGAGGACAAACAGAAAAGACAATTAAGTCTTAGACTCTTTTCTCACCCACACAGCACGAGTATTTGGCTGTAAAGATGAAAATGCACGTATCCTAGTATGTCTACTAAAGGACATAGAAGAATTGAAATTCTCCTGAAATTGAGTTAAAAAGCTCAAAACTTTTAATAACTCTCCAAACAAAGGTGTAGGTCCTTGAGAGGAAACCTGTGACTGTTTGAACAATTGCTTATGAGGATACAACTTAAAGCAATTAGGACAAATGTGTCCAGAAACACCACAATGGTGACAAACATGAGTAGTTTTAGAGGTACTCGGCTTCCTTGAAGAAGGTCTAGCCTTAGAGGTTGACAGAGACCTCAACTTAGGACAATTTGGCCTAATATGACCAACAATATGACAATGATGACAAGTGGGGACAAATTCAGAATTTTTATATAACCTTGGAGGAGTTTTAAACATAGGTTTAGAAACTTCAGCGTTAATATCAGAATTTTTACCTTTGTCTATCCTAGCAGAATTAACCTTCAACTCTTCATTATTCCTTTTAAATGGAGGAATATAAACACCTTTTTCCAATTTCAGTTAGGCTCAACAAAAAGTTTGGCACTAGTTAAATTTTCAATTTCAGTTTTAGATTCAACTAATTGCTTTTCCAAACTCTTAATTTTGTCCTCTTGAGATGAAATTTGATTTTTAAATTTCTAATTCAAATTATTGGCTTCATCCAATTTTGCAATCAAATCATCCTTTTCAAGCTTGACCTTTTTAAATTTAGCTTTTAATTTTGTAGAACATTCAAGAGATTTCATACAAAAATTATAAATCTTGCAATAGGCATCTTGAATATCATCATCATCATTCAACACAAGATCATGCAAATCAAAGCAATCAAGAGCTTCCATAACAACAAGGGTCAAGGATTACACTCAGGAAATTAATCCAATCAGAGTGTACCCGCTCTGATACCACTTGTTGGAAAATTTAGACCCCGGTTGATAGAATTAACAAGTTTTAAACCCAAGTTGTTAATTAGATTAATTATGAATAAACTTTGTTAAAACAAACAAACAGCAATATCATGTCAATAATGAATGCAATGGAAAAATAAATAAGACAAGATATGATGACCCAGGAAAACCAATGAAAAAAACTAGTTTCACAGAAAAAAAAAAAAAAAAAAAACCTGTGGTGAAACCTTCCCGAAAAGTAATTAACTATAGTAAAGAGAAGTTTCAGATCTAGTACAAAACCTTTGTCCCTAGACTCTACAATCCCCGTAGATGAACTCACAGCAAAAAGCTTCTACCGCTTCAAAACCTCTAAACTCTTCAATATATGAATGCCACCTTTTGATGATGCACGAATCCCAGTACGTGACTAACCAATTGCGCAGATCCCAGTACGCGACTTCAATCACCAACTAGAAGAAGATATTGGCTGCAAAGTTCTTCACTTCATCAACAATGAAGATCAAGAAGCACTTGATTACAAAACCCTAAGGCGCAAAGACACAGTAGCTTCTTTCAGAGAGAATAAGGCATCGGTCACCTTTTGTATTAGATCTCCTTGTATTCTCTTATGTGACGGCCTCTAAAATAAGCCTTATATAGGTCTAGGGTTGTGAGAAAAGAAACCCTACACATATATGTCAGCATGGGCCAAAAATCAGATCTGAAAATCTGAATTCCCGTAACCTCGATCGATCGGGAGGTGTCGAGCTTTAAACTTCGACAGATACAACTATCGAGGAGCTATTGAGGAGATAGAAGCTTTCTCGATTGATCCACCAGCTATCGACAGGTGTTGAGATTGCGATAACAATCAACAGAAGAGCTCGATAGATAGCCTAGCTGTCGAGAGGTGTCGAGAAGCTGTCGAGATATCTATCCGCAAGTGTCGAGCTATCTGTCCAGCTTTAATGAACAATTTTTCTTCACTTGTTTCTTGGTTCAATTTTCATGGCTTTAATACTAGACTTGAACAACATGTTTCTTGAAGTATTAAACACATCCTAGATCTACCCAAATACAAGTAAAGTGCATTTTATCAAAGGATTAGCCAAATACATAAAATATGTCCTTAACAAAAATGATTGGCGTGGAAAATAAGGTGTCATCGATAGCCAGTCTTTCTATGATTTATTTTTATCATCAACTTGAACTTCATCAGTAAATGGGAACTAGCCAACCAAGATGTTTTGAAACCAAAATAGAATCAAAAAGTCTTTTGGGTTCAAGAAATCATGGTGTACCAACCACAGAAGTTTCCAACAGCAATAATCTTTGTGCAAATTTCTTTTCAAACATCACCGAATAAGAAAACTTT